>JAQISU010000184.1:435000-580000 GCA_029339505.1 Unio delphinus | reverse complement strand
CACAAGACAGATGCATAAATAGGCGGTATGAAGTATCCTTCTTGCAAAGATTCGGTGCGAGTGTCTCTCGTGGATCATAGTTATGCGAAGTGACACCTTTATCCATTATATTCGTCCACCACATGTTATGAAATGAGTGTTTTGTGATAACCTTCTGAAAGAGAGAGAGAGAGAGAGAGAGAGAGAGAGAGAGAGAGAGAGAGAGAGAGAGAGAGAGAGAGAGTGTGTGTGTGTGTGTGTGTGTGTGTGTGTTCAGGATCTTGAAAGACGTATCACTCTTACCGGTGTAGATACGGCTAAAACTTGGGGAATATGAGAATGCGAGAGGGACTGATGCTGTAATGATACAATTCTCCTTTGATTTCCGACGAAACGGGCTGTTTTATTGAAATGCTCATTATATAAAATTACATTCAATGTTCATAAACGTAGTTACAAATCTAAAAAATACATTTATAACTACGATATTCCATCACTTACTTAAAGTTCGAATAAATTAAAGATATCTCAACCATCTAAATTTCAATATCTCAGACGAATACCGCAATCATTTTGTAGAAATATATTGTACTGAATTGATTATAAGATGCCGACATATTAAACTACAGACAATACATATATAGAAGTATTTTATTTCGGAATTAACTATTACTGAGTATAAAGTTGGTAGCGAACGTCGTATTTTACTATAATCAAGAATATAATGATAATTAGATATAAATTCTGCAACAATTACACTTTCCACTACATTAAATCAATGAATAGTAAAGAAATAATTAATTAATTAATAATTAAAATAATCCAATGTTAGATTAACATCTTAACACTAAAAGTTAAACTACTGTATAGAAAATTTTACACAGACAGTATCTTACCTATAATGATACAACTCTCCTTTGAGTTCTGACGAAACGGACTGGTTCGCTCCAACAGCATGGCTATCATATATAGTCTCTTCGGACAAGGTCAAATATGGTCAAACGCCCAGTTCATGTGTTTCGCCAGAATCTCAAAGTGACGCTTCATCGTATTTACAGAATACTGACTGGATCTTAGTACGTCATTAGATTGTCAGTTTGCTACATCAGCCTTCTTAATCAATCACTAGGTATCTCTGGTATTTATTTGTCCATAACTTTCAGAACATACCGAGTGTACGCATGCTGACCACAAGATTCAAGATAATTCCTTCTGCGATTGCCTCATGCGCTTATGATTTCTACTTAGTGCTATATTTGTACTGCTGGTATCAACTAATTGAAATGGACAACTAGTTAATCTAAATGCTAAATCTCTGACTATTTATCATTCAATTGTACTTGCTGAGCCTCTTAATTGTTGGATAACCAACAAATATAGTTACAAAATGTCTAGTAAGCATATCAGTTTATTTTACCGGATCACGTAAGCAAACAATCAAGTAACTGTTCGTGTTCGATGATTGTTTTAGAGTCACAACCCTTTTCTTCTAACACTAATATCTTAAACAATACAGTTTTGCCTTAGTTAAAAAGGCATAATCTTTTTTATAATAGTATGTTGTTGTGATATAGGAAAAAATGAAATTAATTTAAATATATTTTAGTGGAACATTACTTCCAAGATAATTTACTGAAAAATTACCTTTAATACAATTTAGAGAAAATTTAAATCATATTAATTTTACTTAATAATGGAGGCAGTTCACTCAACTCAAATTGAACTAGCTGCTTCAGTTTGTTTTGATAACAATTTAAAATAGTATGCATTGCTGCAGACCTAAGCATTGTTCTTCTTTAACATCGTAACGGATACCTCAACACCTATATATATATATATATATATATATATATATATATATATATATATATATATATATATATATATGCTAGCAAATTGCGTCTTTCAATAACAGAGTGATACAGACAATCTATATCATTAATAGTGTGTATTCAGCCCTAAATCATACAAAATATGTCAGATAAAGTAAAGCTTTTAAAAAGTGAATATAGCAACATTTGCACCATTTTGTAATATTGTATCATAAAATTTATTTAAATTTCACTCATGTTTCCAGTAAATAAATATATCTGCTTTAATTCATCATAGGAACCACACTGTTCTCTCAACGCAACAATCGGTCTCACCTCACAACAACATATTCTCAAAACACAATAACCGGTCACTCAACGTAACAACCGTTCTCTCAACGCAACAACCGGTCTCACCACACAACAACCGGTCTCACCACATAAGAACAGTTCTCTCAACGTAACAACCGTTCTCTCAACGCAAAATCCGGTCTCACCACACAACAACCGGTCTCACCACACAACAACCATTCTCTCAAGACAACAACCGGTCTCAACACATAACAACCGGTCTCTCAACTCAAAAACATGTCTTTCAACGCAACATCCGTTCTCACGACACAATAACAGATCTCTCAACGTAACAACCGGTCTCACTACACAACAACTGATTTATCAACGCAGCAACGGATCTCTCAACGCAACAACCGGTCTCACCACAAAACAATCCGTTTCTTCGAATAACATAGGCTGTGGAGAACGATTTTGAAACAAAAGATCTATTCGAAACGGTATCATTGTTGATATGTGATGTGCTAATATAAACGTATGTTGCATCAATATTACTAAAACCTCAACAATATTTACTTAAATTGTCATATATATATATATATATATATATATATATATATATATATATATATATATATATATATATATATATATACACACGCGCGCGCGCAATTGCTTTTGGACTCTCGGTCCTGTCAAATATGTTTTGCAATGTCTTAGATATATTGGGTTTTCAAACCAGCAATGCTATTTAAACATTCACATACAAAAATAGGTTGAATGGTAACCCAATCTCTCTCTCTCTCTCTCTCTCTCTCTCTCTCTCTCTCTCTCTCTCTCTCTCTCTCTCTCTCTCTTCTCTCTCTCTCTCTCTCTCATGAATACACATAAATGCATATGCACGTACGTTAAATTGGACACTGCTGGACGAAACAGAGAGAAGAACTATTTTATATGTTGTTTGTGTTTTTGCAACATAAACGTCGCTAATCGCAAAGTTTGGTGATTTCCAATTCGCATCAAAAATATTTCATACTAAGAAAATAATGTGTGTGTTACCTGTCCCGGGTCTTGTAATTCTAGTTGTATACTTTGAATCACAGTCGTGTTTCTATGAGTAGGTGTGGTATCTAAAGAAAGAAAAAGTAATATCATGAGGTACATAAAGAATATTTTTTTTTCACTCCAACATTAACAAATTAGTGGTTTAAATCAATTGAATGATTTAACTGTATGATCTTAAACAAAGTAACAGAAAAGAGGGTAACCAAAGGTTTTGCAAACTTCAACAGATAATGTATTTCCATAAATAACAAAGTCAAAATTAAAAATTAACTTGGTGAATTAAATCCTAACTGGACAAAACAGTTATGTTGAAGTCCTAATGATAAAGGTTCATTTAAAATTCCAGTGGTAAGTCAAATAAAATCCTGCGCTGATGATGTTGATGTTCCTGTAAGGACCTGTAACGTGTATGATTTTTCTACAAACTGTTAAAGCCAGAATGAACAGCATGCTTTTCAAGTAAGCGATATTATAAACCCTTCTACTTGACCAAAGTTACAGTGAGCATTTTCTAACAATGCTATGACCTAATGGAATTTTTCATCGTATAAGTATATTTTACTAACACTATAATAAATAACGTGATACACGTACAACTGATCCATATATTTGGACATATGACTGTCCCTGACTTGTATTGAAACATTGTTCCTAATATGTATCCTACACTAAGAGAAAGACTGACATACAACAGGTAAATATTTATCTTCATTGTGGACTAGGTCAAATGCGATATACAAGTATGAGGTTTAGGATCACAAAATGAAGTAATATATCATGTAAAGTTTAATGACATACAGTCCTTTTCGATTGTGGAATAATGTATGTGGTGCTTATTTAATTTCTTGTACAACAAATAGCAAAATGGATGGACTACGTCATTTGAGTTCTTCAATCAATAATCCACCAACCCTAGGGTCATTTTCGTAAAATCAGTTTGAATGATTCAATGAAGTTAAGGAGCTTAATGGACTGTTTTAAAGTTAAATATGGACTTTGATCCATTCAAACCCTTCTGACTTATGAAACTTTGTTTCATTACGCAATAAATTTATAGGGATTTATGGAAACATTGGAGCAAAACTTCCATTAATAATCATCCATAACTCCAAAGAGGATCAATTGTTTTGGATAGTGATTGGCTGGGGGAAATTCGACATAGCGTTGACCTTAATTTGGGTTTAACCTGACCATATCCCACAGGCTTCACAATTATCTATTTCATCCCAAACAGTGTTTCTTGTGCATGAACGCTCCAGGATAGCTACAGATCATGATTTGTAATTAGAATTTGAATCCTTTTTGCGCAAGTGAAGCACGCAAAAGACGTCGCCACACTGGACCATTTTGTGTAATAGTTAAACAAGTATTTGATTTGCAAATAGTCACAACACCGGTAGAATTTAAAAAGTCCAGATAGTGTTTAGTACAATCATTACCTGTTCTATCACTCAATTTCCCGCGAACATACTTTTTGAGTACATACAAATCAATATATTAAAATCGTATAGGCATTCTAAATTCCTGTCAAAGTTTCAATAATTTAGATATAAATTTGTAAAATTACAATTCATGATTATGCCACTTGAAGGCATTTACTAAATTGAGTAGCTTCAGAAATATATCCTCCCTATCTACACCTAAGATAAACCTTCAATGAACTACCCTCATTAAGTTTATCGTGAATCATCTACCGACCTTACCCTCATTTAAGATGTATTTGCAGTTTAGCAGTACAATATTTGCTTTTGTTCTTCATATCGTTGAATAAGATCAAAATACCTTTCATAGTCTTGGTCACGCAATTTTAATTAACGCCTTCTTTGGAGTCAAGTTTCAAGGTACTTACTTTTAATTGCTTTGTATCATCCAGTTTGTTACACTGTCACTTTGGCCTCGATATTATATGTATCTCCCTAACCACGGTGTCTTTTGTAATGCATATAAACACTTGGTCTCAGATTAATTACGATACATACATACACACACATACGTACGTACGTACGCATGCACGCACGCACGCACCCACACACTCACACATACTTACATACATACATACGTACATACATACATACATATATACTTACAAACATACGTACGCACGTTCGTACGTACGTAGGCACTCAAACACCCCCACACCCCATATGTAGATTGATACAATTGGGGAGAACATTCTCTCCTGGGCTGTACCTTGAAGTAATCTATTAATTACTGTCGTTTGGCCATTGTTACAGATCGTTTTGATTTTGATATTTATGATCACCTCTGCTTTTATTACAAAATATTACAACTAAATAATGTTTGTTTGCCGACAAATAGTGGGTGAATACAAGAACAAAAAGTCATTAAGGTTACGACAATGAGGTGGCAATCCAGTCTTTGTAGCATGGCCATAGGAACTCGTGACTGGCGTCTTATTTTTAGGTACCAGAAGAGGTGTAGGAGACAGAAAGAAATATCCTATTGCAGTTGGTCCCGAGTCACTGGAAGATGAGAAAAGTAGAGAATGGATGCAGATGTTGATGGACTGGAGGAAAACTGGAGTACCAGTCAATAGTTTGCATACTATAGAGGAGTAGGAAAACATGACAGGATGAAAATCTATGACACTATTTCAGATGCTGAAATGGGCCGTCTCTTGCTGAAATGACAACTAAAATTGTAAAGTAGCTATAAAAGCGTCCATCTAACTTACATGGCTTACGAAGATAATCATGCAACGCTTCTCGGTACGTGCATTGACTAACATCTGGTCTTAAAGCTTACGTTTTTAGTCGTCATAATGTTGCGAACAGTACGATAAGCTAACAAAGTTGTTTTCTACTGCTAAAAGAAAGCACTTGTTTAACATTAGCACCACTCACCAAAAGTAAATTAGTAATTATAAAAATAGGCTGATTCAAGTATTTAGATCCTTTGTTATATACTGCCTTTGGTTACGGTAAACATAGGTAAACACGGCACTGCTTGCACACGATATTTTAGCGCAAGTGAAAAAAATACTTATCAATTCCAAAAATACTGAATAGACCTTGTATCACACACAATAACGCTCCACTGCGTTTCACATCTAGCCTGCACGTTTACTCTGAGCAGTTCAATCAAGTTTGCATAGAATAGCATATAATTAATATTTTCCGTTGTTATTTTCATTGCAAACTATGTCCCGTTTTGACAATAACATTGATTCCATTCAAGTTAATAGACGGCTTTCAACTCAGCAGAAACCTGTATTTATAATACCTTGTCGAGTCATACAAGAATATGTTTACGTACGAACTTGAAATACTTTCAATGCCTTGATTTCAAATTCTTTTGTTCGAATTTTTTCAAGGTCACATGCATGAAATCAGTATATATGGGATTGAACAAATATGTTGAATACTCAAATGATCGAATTCTTCTAGTTTTTATAGCATTTAATAGTACTTTCGTAATGTGTAAGCAGTTTCTGTTTCTCGAAACTAGACATTTTACTTGAAGATTGAAAAATTTATATTTGCTGTCATAAGTGATCGTTATTCCTCTATATTCTAACTTTATCAAGTCAAATTTTGTTCATACGCTTATTCTTACAGGAAAGATAAATGTTTTGTTACCATCGGACGATATTATGTTAAGTGATTACTCATATGTGTATGTGTGTGCGCGTAATTGAGAGTGTATATTTATATATGTGTTAACAAACTGACGATAGTGGTCTGAAACAATCAATGAAGATTGGTTCAATTTTACAACTGGCACTGGAGATTTGATTTGAGGTCAACGTTAATAACGTACGTATATATACTTTGAAGCTTTCTCACCGGAAATTAAATAGATAATTGATAAAATCTAGTTCTGAACATAGCTATCAGGCAAACATACGCAAGGTCATATGATTGTGTACTTTAAATGATTGTGTATTTTTATCAGCTACAGATGTCATGTTTTGTGCAAGCATATATTGATGTATATGTCTGAGAATTGTACATGGAATGGTATTTACAATTATACAAAATTAGTGACCAAACGCGTAGCAAAAGTAGTAGGCATGTAATGTTAGGTATATAATGTCTAACAGTGCTGGTACCATTTTTAAAAAACGATGATAAAATCACGGTAGTTCAGTGGAGATAAATATGACGTGGGTTGCGGGCAGTTTCATACCTGCCCACAACACTGTCAACTGCCAACAACATGAGTATGAGGGCACCGATTCTGCCTACAACCCAACAACATACCTAAAATAGTAATAATATTACATAATTAGCTTTTTACCATTTATCCTAGAATCTGATAAATCGTAATAACATTACCAAATGGAGAGTATTTCCCTTTGATCTGTATAGCATGGTTTTCAACACTCATCTATAGTATGATTACGCTTTGTGGTTCGTGTAAAAGAGTCAATTCAGCCCAAAACTGCGCATTCATGCAAAATAACTCTGAACGATAAGTACGTGTGTCACATAAATCAACCATTAGCCAATATCACGTTCAGCGTAATTAAATTCGAGGTGGTTTATCGCGTTGACAATGTGCTTTGCCACCCTGCCATAATCAACAAATGACAAGCTGATTCTGGTTACAGAATGTTACCCCTTGACAACAAATACAAATATGAATAAAGAAATAAACAGGACACACGTTACGTTTGTCTACGTTAATACTGGACTTCATTCACTTGGTAAAACAGACACGATATTCCTTTTAACTCCGGTATTAATGTAAAAAAAAAATATCTTGAATCTATAAAGTTGGTCTATGCAAATTAAAGCAGTCCGTAATATACACTTATATTAATTATCAGTTTGCCATGCCTGTGATTCAGTTATGCACATGTACCTATCTAGTATATTCGTGCTTCAATTCCATGAGTTTACGGTGATGTTTGCTGAATCGGGATGATTATGGACAAAGAGATGTATGCTTAATCGGGATGATTATGGACAAAGTGTATTCTACCTGTGTCGGATATTGTAATGCCATAAATAGACTTAGATTCTCTGTAGGAAACCATCAATATTCCTAAAACCTTGCAATATTCCTTATGTCATGTTTTTACTTGATAATAACATCGTATGTCAAGGTTTCGGAAAATCGATCCTCAGTGTGGGGCCGTGCATGTCCTCACTAGCTATTTAGAATGCATTCAAAATATCTATTTGTCAGAACGGGTCAATGCAAACATTTTTCGTTTCTATTAGAAAGGTAGAACTGCATTGTCCTATTACAGCTGGGAATATCCATCCGATGTGCCGATATAGGTGTATACAAACTACAGTTTATATTCTTAGTTACATTTATGTACCGACTTTTAACTAACCCTTATCTTGACATCACGTACAATGGTTTGCGATAAGTTTACAAGATAAAATGCGATCATGTGATTCGAATCTCTCTCTCTCTTTCTCTCTCTCATAAATACACATCAAAGCATATGCACGTACGTTAAATTGGACACTGCTGGACGAATTAGAGGGAATAATATTGTATGTGATGTTTTGCTTTTTTGCAACTTAAATGTCGCTAGCCACAATGTTTGATAATTTCCAATTCGCATCGCGAGTACTTCTTACTATGAAGATTGTGTATGTTACCTGTCCCAGGTCATGTAACTCGAGTTGTATACTTTGATTCATAGTAACGTTTCCATTCGAAAGCAGGTTTGGTATCTAAAGAAAGAAAAAGTAATATCTCTACGTAAGTACTTGATATTATTCGTCCTGAGGAACAGAAAAAATAATGTTTTCACTCCAACGTTAACAAATTAGTGGTTTAAATCAATGGAATGATTTAAGTGTATGATCTTAAAGAAAGTAACATAAAAAGAGGGTAAACAAAGATTTTGCAAACTTCAACAGATAACTTATTTCCCTAAATAATAATGTTAACATTAAAAAAAAACTTGGTGAATTAGATCCTAAATGTTTAAAACAGTTATATTGAAGTCCTAATGATTATGGTTCTATTCACATTCCAGTGCTAAGTCAAATATAGTCCTGCGCTAAAGATGTTGTTGTTCCTGTAAGGATCTGTATAATTATTCTACAAGCTGTTAAAGCCAGAATGAATAATTTGCTTTTCAGGTAAGCGGGATTGTAAGACCTTCTGCTTGACCAAAATGACAATGAACATTTTCTAACAATACTATTACCTAATGGACCTTTTCATCGTATTAGTATCTCTTACTAAAACTATAATAAAGTGATAAATAGATATCAGCAACACCAACATTAAATTCTCACGTACAAATATATGTTGTAATATTACTGTCCATGACTCATATTATAACATTATTCCTAATATGTATCCTACACTTTGATAAAGACTGGCATACAACAGGTAAATATTTAACTCCATTGTGGTTCTTATTTAATTTCATATAAAACAAAAACCAAAATGGATGAACTACATCATTTTTGTGTTTCTGAATCAATAATCCACTAACCCCAGGGTCACTTTCGTCAAATCAAATGTTAAATGATTCACTGAAATAAGGGGTTAAACGGACTGCTTTAAAGTTAAATATGAACTTTGATCTATTTAAACCCTTCTACCTTATGAAACGTTTGTTTCATTACGCAATAGATTTATAGGGATTTAGGGAAATATTGGAGCAAAACTTCCATTAATAATCAGCCATAACTCCAAATAGGATCAATTATTTTTATAGTGCTCGGCTGTGGGAAATCAGAAATAGCGTTGACCTTAATTTATATGAGTTTAACCAGATCATATCCCACAGGCTTCACAATCATCTATTTCATCCCAAACAGTGTTTCTTGTGCATGAACGCTCCATGATTGCCACAGATCATGATCTTTAATTAGAATTTGAATCCTTTTGAGCAAGTGAAGCACGCTAAAGACCTAGTCACACTGGACCATTTTGTGTAATAGTTAAACAATTAATTGATTTTCAAATAACCACAACACTGATACAATTTAGAAATTCCAGACAGTGTTTAATACAATCTGTACCTGTTCTATCACTCAATTCCCCGTGAACACACTTTGTGAGGACATACAAAGCAATATATTAAAATGGTATTGGCATTCGAAAACATTCCTATAACTAAGAAAAACCATCAGTGAACTACCCTCATTAAGTTTATCGTGAATCAGCCACCGAACAACATTTGGTCTATCAATCATTGAATAAGAAGATCAAAATACCGTTCATAGTTTTGGTCACGCAATTTTAATTAACGATATATGGACGATATTATTTACATACTATAAACCAAAATAAATAACTTTTTAAAATTATACAGAATTACAACAAATAGCTAATGCACTTGTTCTTGGTATAGCGGTCTAGTCACGTGGTTAGATGACACACGCATTGACAAACTCAGAATGAGAGAATACTATTTCATGTGAGATCACGTATATACCCGCAAAAAATACAGTGTGGTATGTCGAAAGATTAGCGTTTCCCATTTTAATTATCATATAAACACACACACACACACATATCCTTGGCATCCGTCTGTCTACGTGAGACGATGGCGTAGCTCCAGAGTTAGCTGTTCCTTCTTTCTGGCTCTCTTTTGAGCATGCTTCCTAATTCTGTCATCATCAGCTTTGCTAACTCCCTGCTTGACAGCTAGGCGCCAGATGGGACGGTCATTAGCAAAGCTCTCCCGTTTGTTGACATCGATGTTGGCCGTCTTCATGTCCCTCTTGCAAACGTCTTTGTAGCGCAGGCGTTGACGTCCAGGTGATCGTGTACCTTCTGCTAGTTCCCCATATAATATGTCCTTAGGGATGCGCCCGGGTCCATTCTCTTGATATGGCCGAGCCAGCGAAGGTGCCTCTCATTGAGAATGGCGAACATGCTGTTGATGTTGGCGCGTTCTAGAACCTCTGGGTTCGGTACTTTGTCCTGCCACTTGATGTGCATAAGGCGCCGCAGACATCTCAGGTAGAAGCTGTTGAGTTTTCTCTCGTGACTTGCATAGGTGGTCCATGTTTCGCTGCTGTAGAGGAGTGAGATGAGCACGCAGGCTTGGTAGACACGCAGTTTTGTCTTCTCGGTGAGGTTGGGGTTGGGGTTGTTCCATACCCTCTGGTTAAGTCTGGCCATCACTGCAGCTGCCTTGGCAATCCTACCATTCAACTCATATATATATATGTTATAGGACTTTAATAACAACTTCATATGTATATAACATTTAACGTTATCCCCCAAAATGTTCAACGGATTTTTTTCAAGTCTTGCATATGATAAAAAGAAGACCAAGAGAGACACGTGATACGCCCACTCCGTTTGTGACAGTGGTCCAGACAGATACTTTTATGACAAAGTTGATTCTGGGATTATTTGAACTGGGCATTGCAATGACTGGTAGATGTATGCGAGCTTGAATATAAGTTAGTGAACATAAATCATTATTTTCAGATTAAACTTGGCCTTTGACCTCTAGAAAAAATAATTTTTGAAACTTGTATTACCTTCGGTGCAAAGCAGTTATGTCAAGAAATTGATTCAAGCACAAAAAAGTATTTCGCCAAAAAATATATATATTGAGTCACAGCGACTTGACCATTGACCCTTCGACACCAATGTCAACATGCTTAGTCCATGTATTATGTTCGCACCCCAGAAGTAAAGTTGTTATACCAAAACCAAAATATTTATTTCTTTCATTCGACGTGATCTTGACATCTTACATCCCTCCACAAATTATATGACCGTATGTCTTACTCAACTTGCAAGTCATTTACAACTTGGTGAATATGCGTAGTATAGTACTAAATGTCTTGTACCGAAACCATTTGTCTATTGTCACAGCGATATTGCGCTTTCATTAGTTCTTTCACATTTGTTTATGTATGTGATAAAGAACTAATTTACGGAGGCCATTTTCTTTTTTGAGCGATAACACTTTTGGCCTACTGACTAAGAGATCACAATTGATTTATCCATGTTACCTCTTCAAGCTATACAAGATGTTTAGTTTGGGTACGCGTTGTAAAACTAATCGTATTGTGCAGAAATTATGTTCCTTCTCTTTAACTAAGCAACCGTGTTATTATATATTTTTATCAAAAATATTGATATTTCTTACAAGGAGTGCAAGTCATTCATAAAGTCTAATAACAACAGATAACGGACGTTATCGTGCAGAAATGGAAAGGTGGATGGACAGATGGACATGACAGACGGACAGTCATAGCAATTTACACACCGCTATAGAATGCATTAAACACCACCTTGTATTTCCACTCGCTGATTTTTTTCCAAATTTCAAAGGGCTTGGCGATAAGATGTTGCATGCAGATCATTAGGTAATTTATGTATCCAACATTTTACATAGTTTATAAATTATCTATGGTCTACTTTCTACTTTGTTGGGCTAAACACTATTTTAAACAAAATAAAACTTCTTCAATGGTACAGTGCTATGAATTTAATTATTTTTTAAAACATAGAACAAATTTACATGTGGCATAAATAAATATGACATGGATAGCACAGTGGCAACACACTTGGTTCGCATATTCGTAGTGAACGGATATATCACGTGTTTGAGCATGCAAAAGGGTAAATTGGTCTCATAACCAAAATCGTTCGTTTCCACTTTCAACACACCCCTAGACAATGCAACATTGCAGAATTACGTGAGCCGTCCAACGTGCTTAGTGTTAGTTGTGAGAATAAAAATTAATCGAATTGAAATTAAATCATTTGGAAGAATATATTTTGATGTACCATTCGAACACCGGCAATACCATTCCTTCGCTTCAAGAGGAAATACCTTCCCTGTTTATCAAGAATTAACAGGGAATCATGTATGTGCTAATTATAATAACATTAATGGTGGCTAAATGTACTGAATTCATTTTAACGTTTGATGTATGTGGTTAATACACTATTAGAAACATGTCTCGTATCGATCCATTTGACGTCTGTGTCACATCGATTCTTTTGACATATGTGTCTATTTGATGTATCTGCTGTATCGATCCGTTCAACGTATGTGTCGTATTGATCCGTTTAACATCTCTCTCATCAATTCGATTGACGTCAGTGTCGTATGGATACGTTAGATACCTGTATTATATCGTTCCATCCAAGTTGTATATCTTTGATTTTGTGACGGGAGCTGAAATAAGTATTATTCATTGTATTGCCTGAAATCGCGTAACAACAAACGTAATTACACGTCGTTCTCATGTTAGCAACGGTAATTTTAGGGACCCGGATTTTCAATCAACCCGGAATATTTTGCTTATTTTACTTAAGATTTTTTTGTTTTGCAAGTGATATTATGGTTCATCTTTCAAAAAATTATTTCAGAGATATTTTATGAAGTATTTAATGAAAAGATTTTTTTTAAAAAAAACGATGCTGTGGGGTGGGGAGCAGATCTGAAATACATGCTGAATATCTGAAAACCAACTTGTGTACGTATTATGTTTATTTGCTGGGTTTTTTTCAGCGAAGATGGTTGGGATGAAAAATCAATAATATATTAATACAACTCAGTCTGCGTTATTGAAGTCACCAAGTCTAAACTTAAAACGCTTGAAATTATAAATTATTTGACACCCGATGTGTCCGACATATCATACATATTCTTACGTATTGTATATGCCGCATATATTGATTTATGTTAGTTTCCCTTTTTCAAACTTAAAAGATGTCAGTTTGTCCTCATTGTTATTAAGGTCAATGGACGTGCTATTAAAATGCATCATGGGAATTATTTTTTTAAAATGTCAGTGAAAACATGGGTACCAGAACATAGGGGCATGGAATATGGTTGCTTTCACCGCTAAAATGTTTTGGTCTACATCGTAAAACTTAATAGGTAACCACTACATGCTTGTCACACCCCACCCTCTCGGGCAAAATAGCTATGTGGGAACCCCGGCATGGAAGTGCTATTATAATGCAATTTGGGAATTGTTATATAATTCCAGAATTGAAATGCATTATGTGAATTATTATGCAGATCATGGGAAATGCAATTAGGGTCAATTATGGGAATTGAATCATAATTACAGGGGAGTGCTACTAGAATACATTAAGATAATTTCTGTAAAGGTTAATTACTGTGCTATGCATAATGCATTATGGGAATTGTTATAAACGTCAGTGGAAGCATGGGCGCCAGCTCAAAAAAGCAAGACGATGGCACTTGCTTCTTCTTCCATTCTGGTTTTCACCTTTGAACCGTTTTGACCCTCATCCGTGAAACTTAATATCTGACAACCATATGCTTGCTAACCCCCACCCCGGCCATATTATATATATATATATATATATATATATATATATATATATATATATATATATATATATATATATATACGAGCTATTATAACGCATTATGCGAATTGCTTTGAAGGTACATTAATGTGTTATTTTAATGAATTATGGGAATTATAAAGGCACTGGAAAGTCCTATTAGAATGCGGTGCAAGTACAACTCTGCTGTTATGTCGTCTTGTAGTAGCAGATCATCATCTTAGAAACAACTGGTTGGATTGGTCACTTGGAACTGCTCTCTCTCTCTCTCTCTCTCTCTCTCTCTCTCTCTCTCTCTCTCTCTCTCTCTCTCTCTCTCTCTGCCGTTACATTCCATAGAATAAGAACAAATATTGTGTTAGAGAACGAAATTGATTTCGTGTCGGCATTTCTTACTTGTATCATGGTCAAACGTTGCTAACATCAGAGCTCACTAATAGCCAGTAATAATATGTGAGCTGAAACATTCTTTGATAAAAACAACTATAATACCTAGGTCCTTAGTTCAAATTAAACGTGTTGGAGCTTGACAAAATATGGGTTCGTTTCGTCTATCTCCTTCATTATCGCTATTCTTAAATTTATTTGTATTATCCAATTTATTTCACTGTGTTATTTAAGACTGTTCCTGATCAAACACGAACAAGTCTATAGTATTTACAGAAAGCAGTTTGTTGAATAACTTTTATTTAGAGTGAATGCATTGGTTCTTTACAATTGCCTTGAAAATTGTGTTGTCAATGATGTTAAATATTTAAAGTAAACTACCTGGGTCTCACATATCGATGATTGCACAACATACTATTTTCTAAAGTTATTTATCTCAGCGGGGTGCAAGTTGGAAATCGATTTACTATTTTATTTTTTGTATATCTTTTTTCTTTTCAAAATCGCAATAAATGAAATTTCTTTCAACTAAGACCGTTCCGATCTAAATGTCCGTAATTAAATATAATACAATTAGAAAAATCTTAGTAGGTTGTATTATTTAGATAATTGTGGAATGGTTCACGTGCAAATATTGCCAGTTATCATAGTACGATGGTTATGGTATATGTACGTGGAATGGACGACAATACAATTTTAAAACAACAAATAAAATACGTGGTTTTAAATACATACTTCTGAAATGCATGACCAAATAAATCTAAAAACAATAAAACTACATGGCTTGGGATATACACTTATGAAATGGGCAAGAGAACAAATGCACAAACAATCTAAATACGTGATTATGCATATATATTTATGAAATTGTTTTTAAATACTGGTTGAAACGGATATATGATAAGATCAAAAGGACTCGTGTTCGTAATAATTGTCAAGAAAATAGTTTGAACGTTGTACATAAGAAAACTGTCGCGAACACACACGTATTTATTTATATATATATATATATATATATATATATATATATATATATATATATATATATATATATTGAGAGAGAGAGAGAGAGAGAGAAAGAGAGAGAGAGAGAGACAGAGAGTGAGAGAGAGAGAGAAAGAGAGACAGAGAGAGTTGGAAGAACGTTTATATTAGGACAAAGAGATGGAAGAAAATCTTTGATAAAATAGGATGCCGTCTTTCGAATGAAACGTATGATAATGTCATGAAGGTCGGAACTACTCTGACTAAAAAAATACATTATGGATGGAACCTCTCTGGCTTAATAATGACAATAACGTTGGAACCTCTCTGGCCTAACAATTACATATAGGTTGCAAACTCTCTGTCTTAATAGTGACATAAAGGTTCGAACGTCTCTGGCCTAATCATGATCTCAAGTTTTGAAACTTTTCTGGCCTAATAATAAATAAAGGATGGAAGTTCTCTCGTTTAATAATGCCATTAGGATTGGAGTCTCAATGGCCTAATAGTGACATTAAGATTCGAACCTCTCGAACTTTTTTTGCCTAAAAAAGACAGAACGTTGGAACCTCTCTAGTTTAATCATGACATGAAAGTTAGAACCTCTCTTGACTAGAAGTGAAATAAAGGTCGGAACCTCTGTGACTTACTAGTGACATTAAGGTTGGAACCTCTCTTTAATAATAAGAACATTAAGGTTGTAACGTTTCTGGCCTAATGATAACGAAAAGTTGGAACCTCTAACGTTTAATAATGACATTAAGGTTGGAATCTCTCTCGTTTAATCATGATGACAAAGTTGGAAAATCTCTGTTTTAATAATGCCATTAAGGATTGAACCTGTCTAGCATAATAATTACATAAACGGTGGATCCTGTCTGTTTTAATACTGACATTAAGGTTGTAACCTCTTCGGCCTAATCTTCACATTAAGGTTGGATTCTTTAAAAATTATGTGTAGTATCGATCCGTTTTATGTCTGTATCGTATCTATCCGTTTAACGTATGTCTCATTATTCCGTTTGACATCAGTGTCGTATATATTTGTTAAACGATTGTTTCGTACCGATCCGTTATACACCTGTATTATGTCGCTCCATTCAAGATGTATTGGTTTTATTTTGTGACAGGAGCTGTGATAATTAACATTTATTCAATTGCCTGAAATCGCATAACTAGAAACGCAATCACACATCGTTCTCGTGTTACCAATGATAATTTTAGATACCTTGATTTTCTTTTGACTCGGACTATTTTGCTTTTTTTTTCTTAATATATTTGCGTTTTATAAGTAATATAATGGTTCTTGCTTCAAAATATTATATCAGAGATACTTGTTCAGGTATTTATTGGCCAGAAGTTGTATTGTTATTTTTTAAAGATGGTGATGTGAAGTTGGGCGCAGATCTGAAATACCTTCTTAAGATCTGAAGATGAACTTGTCTACGTATTATGTTTATTTGGTATTTTATTCAGCGATTAAGGAATATGGAAGTCAAAACTGAAACCTTCGTGGATCACGATGGATTGGAAAAATCAATACTAAATTAATTCACCTCGGTGTGCATTATTGAGAACAGCAAGTGTACAGCTTAAAACGCTTTAAAATTTTAATTACATAGATACCTGATTTTTCCGACTCGTCAACATACAGTGTATGCCACATAGATTGAGTAATGCCAGTTTAATTATTTCAAACTTAAAAGATGTTAGTGTGTTCTCATTGTTATGAAGGTTAATGTAAGTACTAATAAAATGGATTATGGAAATTGTTATAAAGGACAATGAAAACATGTGCGCCTGAATCAAAGCAGGAAGGAAGGGGGTTGCACTAGCTTCCTCTGCCATCCTGGTTTTCACCTCTAAATTGCTTTGGCCTCCTTCTGAAAAATATAGATGTGGTAACCCTGGCATGGAAGTGCTGTTAGAACGCATTATGGGAATTGTTATATACTTCCCAGAGTTAAAACGCATTTTGAGATTTATTATAAAGTTCAAGTGAAATGCTATTAGAATGAAGTATGGGAATTGTAGTATAATTTCGGGGGGGGGGGGGTACTATTAGTATGCATTACGATAATTTTTGTAAAGGTTCATTAATTTGCTATTAGACTGCATTATTGGAATTGTTATAAACGTTAGAGAATGCATGGATTCCAGCACAAAAAGCAGGACGGTGGCACTTGCTTCCTCTTCCATTCTGGTGTTTACCTTTGAATTGATTTGGCCCTCATCCGTGAAACTTAATATCTCACCACTACATGCTTGCCACCATCATCCCAGGCCAAATATATATATATATATATATATATATATATATATATATATATATATATATATATATATGTGGGAATCCCGGCATGGAAATGCTACTAAAATGTATTATGGGAATTTTTTTAAAATTCCAGGAAATTGCTATTAGAATGCGTTAAGGGAATTGTTATAAAGGCCCTGGGAAGTGCTATTCGAATGCGGTATATGTAATTCAGTCTCCAATGTTCTGTGGTCTTGTATGTAATTAGCAAAATCTGCTTAGATTCTTACTTGTAACCCCCCCCCCCCCCCTCTCATATGGATGATTTAAAGTATTAATAACGTAATGCTGATAGTAACGTTTTACTACACAGTTGATAGTTAGGAATCGACCGTTTCATATACATCGCGAGTAGGATGTGTGGTGTTCTGAGGATTGATTTGAAGCCGAGAATTTTTCTTTCACTCAGTGCTAGACATCACTATAAAGTGCCATCCTGCAGACAAGATATCAATATGATTGAAAAATGGTTTAAGTTACGTGAAATATCCAAACCATACACACGCACTCTTTCACCGTAAGATAATTATTTTGAAATCTAATAATTACTTTTTTTTTTAAAAACGAGGGAAAAAATCTATTTCGTTGAGTAATATTCAGCACAATTCCAACTTCCACAAGCCGGAATGTTAGGAAGATAGTCCTCCAGTAGTACTAAATCATGAAATACAAGTATCGTTAAAGTACAATCATATACCAGAGTCTGTGTCGCTAAAGAATATACCAGTGTATGTGTCATCACAGTACAATCATATACCAGTGTATGTGTCATTAACGTACAATCATATACCATTGCCTGTGTCATTAAAGTATATAATAGTGTATGTGTCATTAGAGTACTATCATATACTAGTGCCTATCACAAGAGTACTACCAGATATCAGTGTCTATGTCATTAATGTACTATCATATATCAGTGTTTGTGTCATTAAAGTACAATTAAATAACAGTGTATGTGTCATTAAAGTATCATCATATTCCAGTATCTGTGTCATTAAAGTAAAATCAGATATCAGTGTATGTATCATTAGAGTATATACCAGTGTCTGTGTCATTAGAGCACTATCATATATCAGTGTATATATCATTAAAGTACTATCATATACCAATGTTTGTGTCACTAACTTACTATCATATGCCAGTGTATGTGTCATTCAAATTAATACCAGTGTCTGTGTCATTATAGTACTATCATATATTAGTGTCTGTGTCACTACAGTACTATCATATATCAGTGTCTGTGTCATTATAGTACTATCATATATCAGTGTATATGTCATTATAGTATTATTATATACCAATATATGTGTTATTCTACTGAGGTGCTACCATACCTTTGAATCCTGCTTGTTTCCGTGTCATGGTACTAATGTAATATCATACCTGTGAGTCATGCTTGTGTTCGTATCATGGCATACCATACATGTGAGTTTTGCTTGTGTTCGTGTCATGGCACTAATGTATTACCATAAATGCGAGGTGTATTATCTTGTGTGTCTTGGGACGGAAGTAATGCAATGCATATGAATTGTACCAGTGTCTATGTCATGGCACTGAAGTATCAACATACACGTGACATGTAAGTAGTAACATTACCTGTGTTATGGCACGGACGTAGTACCAAACACACGAAATGTGCCTGTAAGTCTAATTTGGTCTATATGTGAGTCGCACCACATTTTGTTTTATGGCACAGAAGATCTATTGTGCCATTTTCAGTATTATGGTGGTTATAGGAGTTGTATAAGTGTATGTGTTATGGCACTAAAGTAATACCATACATGTGAGTGGTACCATTGGTTATATTATATCGTCTTTCAGATTAGATGTTGCATATTGATGACGTATGTCATTATCAGATGTCCAAGGACAACTGCGGGTGGTCATATAGTACAGGACATATTGCTATTTAAACTGCAAAGTATCAGGAAGTATCAATTACCCACCCCCCAAATTCGTGTGTTTGGTTACACACACACACACACACACACACACACACGAACGATTTCTCATAAATTGCTAAGCAAAAATTATGACAGAGATTTGACCAAACAAAATATGGTACTAGTGGTTTTCAAACATCTACAAATGATAAAGATTCATCATCAACTCTTGCTTGCTTTGCTAAAGATAAATAACAGTTTAAACATTATATTAAAGATTTGGTTCTGTGGAGTTTAAGAACATTTTTAGTTAAAAAACTGCATTATAGTGGTACGAGTATGGTCCTAACAAACATAACAGAATTTAAGCGTGAGAAGTTTAATATTTTAATAGTACTAATGTTTGTGTTGCAAAACAGCACTGTGAATATGGTAATTTATCCGTATCTGTATTACACCATCTCAACATTTTAGACGTGTTAATAGTACACTGCATTGTGTGTGACAATGTTAATTCCATATATACGAATGGCATATGTAATTGTTTAACCATAGACAACCTTGTGAGAATTTTAAATCAGTATAAATTACACCCCTTTGATTGTAGCAAAAGATCACTTTTGAGAATGGAAATGTTAAATATATTATTTAATGGCAATTAAACATGTGTATAATACAGTGTCTTGATTTAATCACATTTCAACATTGTGTTGTCTGATTTTAGTACAACACATTGAATGTGGCAGTTCTAACTTAACATGTGCTACATGGTCCATTAATGTTGGTGACAGTTATCTTCTTTTGAAACACAATATATAAGGGGCTCTGGTTAACGAAGTCATCTAAATACACTCGCTTTACATACCACTGTGTATATCACCAGTATCTTTGTCAGTTCAAGTCAAGATTCGACCAATATGTGTATATGAGAAAGCTTGCCAGCAGCTCTCTGTGGGTCATGCTTTTTCCGCTTCTTTCTGCACCAGATATATTTTCCAATATATATAGCATATCACGTGCTCTGAAAATGATATTAAAGCCCACAAAACTGCTCTCTCTCTCTCTCTCTCTCTCTCTCTCTCTCTCTCTCTCAAGGATTATCACTTATATATATATATATATATATATATATATATATATATATATATATATATATATATATATATCAGCGTGACAATACATGTTGTTCCCTTTTACACGAAGTGCTTGTATCATACTCTTTTCCTGCTGACTCAGGGAAAATACAATGTTATTAAAGAGAGTAGACAGCCATGTGATGTCATATTCTGCAAGGTCTATCTATTTCATCCCAAACAGTGTTTCTTGTGCATGAACGCACCAGGATAGCTACAGATCATGATTTTTAATTAGAATTTGAATCCTTTTTGCGCAAGTGAAGCACGCAAAAGACGACGCCACAATGGACCATTTTGTGTAATAGTTAAACAAGTATTTGATTTTCAAATAGTCACAACACCGGTAGAATTTAAAAAGTTCAGATAGTGTTTAGTACAATAATTACCTGTTCTATCACTCAATTTCCCGCGAACATACTTTTTGAGTACATACAAATCAATATATTAAAATGGTGTAGGCATTCTAAATTCCTGTCAAAGTTTCAATAATTTAGATATAAATTTGTAAAATTAAAATTTATGATTATGCCACTTGAAAGCATTTACTAAATTGAGTAGCTTCAGAAATATATCCTCCCTATCTACACCTAAGAAAAACCTTCAATGAACTACTCTCATTAAGTTTATCGTGAATAATCTACCGACCTTACCCTCATTTAAGATGTATTTGCAGTTTAGCAGTACAATATATGCTTTTGTTCTTCATATTGTTGAATAAGATCAAAATACCTTTCATAGTCTTGGTCACGCAATTTTAATTAACACCTTCTTTGGAGTCAAGTTTCAAGGTACTTACTTTCAAATGCTTTGTATCGCCCTGCTGATAAATTTTCATTCAGTTCGTTACACATGTCACTTTGGCCTCGATATTATATGTATCTCCCTAACCACGTTGTCTTTTGTAATGCATTATAAACACTTGGTCTCAGATTAATTACGATACATACATACACACACACATACGTACGTAAGTACGCATGCACGCACGCACGCACCCACATACTCACACATACTTACATACACACATACGTACATACATACATTCATATATACATACAAACATACGTACGAACGTAGGCACTCAAACACCCCCACACCCCATATATAGATTGATACAATTGGGGAAAACATTCTCTCCTGGGCAGTACCTTGAAGTAATCTATCATTTACTGTCGTTTTGCTATTGTTACAGATCACTTTGATTTTGATATTTATGATCACCTCTGCTTTTATTACAAAATATTAGAACTAAATAATGTTTGTTTGCCGACAAATAGTGGGTGAATAAAAGAAAAAAAAATTCATTAAGGTTACGACAATGAGGTGGTAATCCAGTCTTTGTAGCATGGCCATAGCAACTCGTTACTGGCGTCTTATTTTTAGGTACCAGAAGAGGTGTAGGAGACAGAAAGAAATATCCTATTGCAGTTGGTCCCGAGTCACTGGAAGATGAGAAAAGTAGAGAATGGATGCAGATGTTGATGGACTGGAGGAAAAATGGAGTACCAGTCAATAGTTTGCATAATATAGAGGAGTAGGAAAACATGACAGGATGAAAATCTATGACACTATTTCAGATGCTGAAATGGGCCGTCTCTTGCTGAAATGACAACTAGAATTGTAAAGTAACTATAAAAGCGTCAATCTAACTTACATATCTTACGAAGATAATCATGCAACGCTTCTCGGTACGTGCATGGACTAACATCTGGTCTTAAAGCTTACGTTTTTTGTCGTCATAATGTTGCGAACAGTATGATAAGCTAACAAAGTTGTTTTCTACTGCTAAAATGAAGCACTTGTTTAACATTAGCACCACTCACCAAAAGAAAATTAGTAATTATAAAAAAGGCTGATTCAAGTATTTAGTTCCTTTGTTATATACTGCCTTTGGTTACGGTAAACATAGGTAAACACGGCACTGCTTGCACACGATATTTCAGCGCAAGTGCAAACACTTATCAATTCCAAAAATACTGAATAGACCTTGTATCATACACAATAACGCTCCACTGCGTTTCACATCTAGCCTGCACGTTTACTCTGACCAGTTCAATCAAGTTTGCATAGAATAGCTTATAATTAATATTTTCCGTCCATATTTTCATTGCAAACTATGTCCCCTTTTGACAATAACATTGAATCCATTCAAGTTAATAGACGGCTTTCAACTCAACAGAAACCTGTATTTATAATACCTTGTCCAGTCATACAAGAATTTGTTTAATTACGAACTTGAAATACTTTCAATGCCTTGATCTCAAATTCTTTTGTTCGAATTTTTTCAAGGTCACATGCATGAAATCGGTATAAATGGGATTGAACAAATATGTTAA
The DNA here is from genome assembly GCA_029339505.1 of Unio delphinus. Classification (NCBI taxonomy): domain Eukaryota; kingdom Metazoa; phylum Mollusca; class Bivalvia; order Unionida; family Unionidae; genus Unio; species Unio delphinus. The sequence goes on along the minus strand of JAQISU010000184.1, from coordinate 556,570 downwards.
ATACACAAATGATCGAATTCTTCTAGTTTTGATAGCATTTAATAGTACTTTCGTAATGTTTAAGCAGTTTCTCTTTCTCGAAACTAGACATTTTACTTGAAGATTGGAAAAAGTTATATTTGCTTTCATAATTGATCGTTATTCCTCTATATTCTAACTTTATCAAGTCAAATTTTGTTCATACGCTTTTTCTTACAGGAAAGATAAATGTTTTGTTACCATCACCACAATGGCGGATAATATTATGTGTTATGTGATTATTCATCTGTGCGTATGTGTGTGCGCGTAATTGAGAATGTGTATATTTATATATGTGTTAACAAACTGACGATAGTGGTCGGAAAAAAATAATGAAGATTGGTACAATTTTAGAACTGGCACTGGAGATTTGATTTGAGGGAAACGATAATAACGTAATTATATATACTTTGAAGCTTTCTCACCGGAGGTTAAATAGATAATTGATAAAATCTAGTTCTGAGCATAGCTATCAGGCAAACATACGCAAGGTCATATGATTGTGTATTTGTAAATGATTGTGTATTTTTATCAGCTACAGATGTCATATTTTGTGCAAACAAATTACATTTAAGAAGCCAACACTAAACATGTTATCAACATCAGCAAATTTACAGCTGACTAATACTTCATTTACTTAATCAGGACCTGAATATTAAAGTCATTGCTATCAACTCATTTTTGTATTATGAACAATGGTCGGCCCATAGCTATGTGAAATATAAGCAATAAATGTGCACCGCTTCACAGAAGTTTTGTGTACCAACTTAACGCAAGTTATAAACATGTATGGTTTCACACAAGTTCTGTGTGTGTACCAGCTTCATGTACGTCTTACATGTACAGAGTTTCACACAAGTTCTGTGTGTACCAGCTTCATGTAAATTACACGTGCACATGATTTAACACAAGTTCTGTGTGTGTACCAGCTTCATGTAAGTCTTACATTTACAGAGTTTCATACAAGTTCTGTGTGAACCAGTTTCATGCAAGTCATACATGTGCATGGTTTCACACAACTTCTGTGTGTACTAGCTTCATATAAGTCATACACGTGCATAGTTTCACAAACATTGTGTGGTTGAATTTTAAATTAACTGTTCTTAGGCTTTAGTTATTTAAAAACCAGACATACATAAATGTATTTCCATCAAAAGCACAATTTGCCTTTTTAGAAGCCAGAAAATAAACATTTTATCTACATCAGTAAATGTACAGCTGAAAAATACTTCATCAGGACCTGAATATTAAATTCATACATGTTTAGTCATATACATCACAATGTTTTAATTTATGACAATTTTAAACATTTAGAAACATATTACTAGTCCATTAAAATATAAATGGTAATAAAGTCCTGTTAATTTGCTTACCTAAAAATCCCTTTATCTTGCACAAGATATCTATCACAAGGGCAGACAATATGACTTTCTTGCTTTTGATTGTTTTGTATGCATAAACAAACTTTGACTTAATTCTTTGCACAGGTATAAATACTGCTGGTCCCTCTCTTTCAAGTGAATCACTTCTCCAAACTACAAGTGGTTTTCCATACATATTTTTAAGTGACTCAGCTAATTATCTAAACCAAATAACTTTTGCTATTAAATGCAAACAGAATTTCCCATCCCAAAGACATTGTGTAACAAAAGTTGTTCAATCTGTCCTGGCCATGGGGTCAAATGAATCGTATTACAACCAGCAATCTTACCATGTCGATCAGACCAATGAGCCAGTATGACTGATGATCTATAACTCCTTCCATGTCTAGTACCCAATATACCACCATATATCGATACCTGTCTAACAGATCTGAATTCTTTCGAAAATATCTCCAAATGAAAAAAAATTATCAAAAATCATTTGACATAATACAAATCTACAACTGTTCAGAAAATGTTAGCTTATCAAAAATGTTGAATTAAGTGAATAACTGGCTTCTAAAAGCTATTTCCTGATTGTTGTATAATTGTTTCCGATTAACTGAACATTTAGTTTTGAGTTTGAGCGCTTAGATTTTCATTGCTATAAATTATTGTTTTATTATGATCAATGGTAGGTCAATCGCTATGTGCCATGTAAGCAATAAATGTGCATATTTTCACAGAAGTTTTTGTACCAACTTCATGTAAATCATACATGTGCAGAGTTTCACACAAACATTGTGTACCAGCTTCATGTAAGTCATACATGCATTGTTTCACACAAGTTTTGTGTGTTCCAGCTTCATGCAAGTCATACATGTGCATGGTTTCACAAAACTTCTGTGTACTAGCTTCATGTAAGTCATACATGTGCAGAGTTTCACACAAGCTTTGTATGTTCCAGCTTCATATAAGTCATACACGTACATAGTTTTACACAAGTTCTGTGTGGACCAGCTTCATGTAAGTTATACATGTGCATGGTTTCACACAATTACTGTGTGTGCTAGCTTTGTGTAATGCATACATGCGCACGGTTTCACAAACATTGTGTGGTTGAATTTTAAAAAGAATTTGCTTGTAACACTTAACATTTGAATTAACTGTTCTAAGTCTTTAGTTATTTAAAAACCAGACATATAGAAATGTATTTTCATCAAAAGCACAATTTGCCTTTTTAAAAGCCAAAAATAAACATTTTATCTACATCATCAAATATACAGCTGAATAATACGTCATCAGGACCTGAATATTAAAGTCGTACATGTTTAGTCATATACATCACAATGTTTAAATTTATGACACTTGTAAACACTTAGATATATATTACTTGTCAATTAATAAAGTCAAATTAATTTCCTTACCTAAAACCCCTTTATCTTGCACAAGATATCTATCACGAGGGCAGACAATTATGACTTTCTTGCTTTTGATTGTTTTGTATGCATAAACAAACTTTGACATAATTCTTTGCACAGGTATAAATACTGCTGGTCCCTCTCTTTCAAATGAATCACTTCTCCAAACTTCCACTGTTTTTCCATACATATTTTTAAGTGACTCATCTAATTCTGTAAACCAAATAACTTTTGCTATTAAATCCAAACATAATTTCCCATCCAAAAACAGATTGTGTAACACAAGTTTTTCAATCTGACCTGGCCGTGGGGTTAAATCAACCGCATTACAAAAAGCAATCTTACCATGTCAATCAGACCAATGAGCCAGTATCATTGATGATCTATAACTCCTTCCATGTTTAGTACCCAATATACTACCATATATAAGATGTCTGCCAAGGTAAATATGTGCTCTTAAAATACTGCGTACTATTGTTATCAACTGATCCCTGCTCCTCATCCTCACCTGAATCACACTGAACATCTTTGCAATTATAACGTCTGAAGTGTCGATCAGAAAACTCATCAGCACAGCGTTGACAATGTCTCCTTTTTCTCTCTTTTTACCATCACTTCCTTAAACTAGAATGGACTGAAATATAGAGAAAACCCATTTATAATGCTTGAAAGGAAATGGGCATATAAAGAATTTTCCCCTAGTTATAACAATTTTTAAAAAATACTATAAAGTCAATATCAATAAAGACTGGATCTTTTTACTCAAAAGATCAAATTGGGTCTGAAAGTGTTGATTGATATCACCTTAGTGGCTAACTGTAACATTGGCTAAGGTTTTGTGGTTAGTATAATCACGCACCAACAATGGTATTTTTAAAATGTCTCTGGACTTCTCTGAAACAACAAGATTACCACTTGCATGAACTAAAATGAAGATTTGTGATTCAAATGCCCGCTTACGTATTAATGTTTCAACCGAACAACTCTGACATGGTATCTTCTATTAGTGAAAAGCAACCAGAAGAATGTCAATCCAATGGAACCCACGTTTAAACAACACTGATTTAATGTCTTTCAAGATTTAATGGAGTGTTGATTTCAATCATTAGTATTATATTCTGTGCATAAATCAATGTTTTCACAGTTATGTCAGAACAAATTTCACTGGCAGCTATAGCTTTGTTAAAATGGATGCCACTTTATGTTAATATTATCATAAAGTTTCAGTAACCAATATATTCGTTACTGAAACTTTACGATAATATTAACATAAAGTGTCATCCATTTTAACACATCAAATTTGAAGCTTCAAATCTGGGTTTCTAAAACAGGTATACCAGCATACAATACTGAGAATAAGCTATAATGTCCTAAAACTGTAGTTAGGTCATATGAATATCGATAAATAAATGCCTACCAAATTGATGTATGTTGAAAAGGTCTCACAAAATCATATGTGTAAATGCCAACCCCTGACGAGGAACAGGTGTAATCCAAGTGGTCAAAATGCAAGATCCAGGCAGAAAAAGAGTAATCCACATATAACATGCTAAAATTTCAAAAACAAATTGTTTGCCCCTCTCATCCTTTAACATCCTTTACTGTTTCAAGTTTTCATATGTAGCACCTTTAGCTCTACACACATATCGACTGGAATCCATCATAAGACTAAGTTTTAGCACCAAATATTATCATTCTTTCCACACAGTTTGAAATAGATGTCATGTGATGATGCATTTGTGTCGTCATATTTAGAGAACTGTGTTCTTTTCTTGTTATTGTTGTTGTTTTTGCCCTTTTCAAATCCATCTGATATCTTTTAAGGAGATATTTTTGCTCTCATATATATGTATCGACTAAGATAAAATATAAAATATTAGTGCCTAATACCTTTAGAATGGTTCTGCAATAAATATTAATTAGAACAAAAAACATGTGCATACAGATTAAATTTAGAACACCAGTCTGCTCATTCCTCACTAAGCCATACAGATGCTGTTAATAGAATTTTAGGTCGAAAGTTTGAAAGCATAACAAGGTTTGCTATAAATAGAATAGTATGTTAGGAAAGTACACGCAAGTCCACGGACAAGCGTACACTTATAGTGTAGTGACGTAAAAGATGTCTTGTCTAAAATATAGTTTAATAGAAGGTTAATAAAACGAGAAAACAAATAATTGATATTTTGGATACCAAAAAAGTGTAATCCATATATGTTTATGCGTAATTAAGTCAAAGAAAATGTGTATTGATAACGTCAAAAGTGTAATGTTTGGCATGTATGCATATGTAACAGGTTTTTATCAACACTCTATGTATGTATCTATATATATATATTAATGTGTTCAGAAATAAATAAAAATGTAATCTTTTGAGCACAAAACCAAATTGTTAAATAATAGATGGATAGAGTAACAGAAAATATGCATATCAGTACTATAGGGCTATGATAACTTTGTCAGGCAAGGTCTCAATAAGACAAATATGAAGCATGAGAATGCCAGATCGTTGTGATCTGCACTTCATACTTATATGTTTCAATTACTCCATTGCCACGATCTGCTGTTGACGGTTCACATCTAGATTTATCTTCTTCCTCATCATGTGGTGGTGTAAAGTTTGAAATGGATGCTGATTTTTCTTCACTAATCTGCTTCTCAAATCGTTTCTTCTTTAAGAGTCTTCTTCTTTTGCTTCTTGATTTGACTGTTGATGCTCTTCTCTTTCTATGATTGTTTTCAAGGAGTAGGTATTCCTGTGCATTCATCCCTGTATGAGAAAAACAGGTAAACCATACATTTTCATATTTACAATAAATGCTCTTTATAGCTAAGAAAATTAAACTTCTTGTGGTTAAATTCTTGAAAGAGTAAGATGAAGGGTCAGCAACAGTTGCAAGTCAAATCTTTTTATTTTTCCAAAAGTCTACAACACAGTCTAGTAACTATACTTTTCAAGTCTTCTGAATACTTTTATTAAAAAATATTACTACAAAATTTTGATATATTTTGAGCTTCTAAAAGAGAAGTCAATTATATTTAGAATCTATCCCTTACAGCAATTCAATTTCTAATATCATAACACCAGTCAAACTAATAATGTATTTCTAGGTTTTACTGACACTGACTAGCATAAAGGCAGATATGTAAAGGTATTTCAGCATATAGCATCGTCTGCCATACATTTTATACTTCTATTTGAACTGACGTTCATTTATTTGTTTTTTTATATAAAGTTTTTTGAGTCTCACCCCCACCCCTTGAAATTGCGAAATAATATATTTTGATAAGGCTACTTACCTGGCTATGTTGCATGCAGCATCAGAATGTTGAACTATGTTCTGTTTTTTATTTTTGGCAACAGGGTTGTAAACAAACATTAATCGTGATGCGAACAAACGCGATTGTGGTGAAGCAAATGTTATCACTGACTCTAGCGGAATCCAGCTGCAGCAAGGCGACAACTGACTCATGCGCAGCTCAGCATCCGCAGCACATGATTTTAATCCAGCCAATCAATCCTCATCGTGTAATTAGTACGGTGATTTGGCGCAGATTTCAACCGCCTTTTTCAACAGCCTCGCCATTAAAAAAAAGAATGTCTGATGATCTGAGCGATGACGATTTGCACCTTTACATGAGCCAGTCTCTTCAATCGGACGTTGAATTTGAATACAAAAGACCAGAAGCTGGAACTGCAAGGGCAACGAGTTATACCCGAGCAAGACTCTTGTCAACTGATTCGTCGGAGTCTGATATCGATTTGGATGAGGTAGGATAGTATATTTTGTTGAATTGCCCACTGAAGACCCTCTTTCTTTTCCCTAACTAGCATTGACATTCCATTCTGTATTTAGTTTTCATTTTTAGCTTTTTCATATGTAATTTTCACATTTTAATTTCTTCACCATATCAGATTGTTCAATAACGATTTTCACCGTGAGGAAAAAGTGAAAATGTTTTTCCACTTGGACAGCAAACTGACTTTCAATAACAAGGTTCCCTGTTGTAGTTTACAAGAGAGCCAATGCCATGTACTTTAATTTTAAAAAAAGTAATACATTAAATTAGTTAGTGGCCAGTTTATATTGAGAATGCTGTGTATACATGTACTATTTTTGCATGTTATGATTTAATATCTGTTTAAATCTTTCTTAAAATATGAATGTATATGTGTATGGAAATGACAGTGTGTGATATAATGTATTTTCTTCTTCTTTCTAAAGCACCCCTAGGCCTGTTACTGTCTCTGTGCTTGATTTCTTGCTGGAGCAATAGCTCCTCAGAGCTAATGTTATTGGTTGTAAAATATAATGCTACCAGTAAAAATAAATTTATGTCTTATGTCAGATTTAATAAAGGTGTCAGTTGTAGAGTAACTTTATCTTATTTTTTCCATCGACTCGTGAGCTTTTTCAGACAATCTCTAGTCACAATCAGTCGCTGTAGCTTAAGATATCTTTGGCTGCACAAAGGATATCTGCTTGTAGCACCCCTGTACATGTATGTACCAAAGGTAACAGAGCATTGAGAAATTTAATCACATTTAATGATCAGTCATAATTTTGATTTACTAGTTAACCCATACAATATTTACAAATTCCCCAATTTTGGTCCAATGCAGTTTATCTTTCGTTTCCCCCCCCCCTCCCCCAGATTTTTGTTAGATGATAAACCCATTCCCAAAGAAAAGGAATTTTGAAACAAAATCACTTGCTAATATTAAAGTGAATAATTATTTCTGAACTAAGATTTAAAGTTTGCTTTTTTAAGTGTGTTTCATATATCTAAAAAGTCACTAGCAAAGCTCTTTTTATGAAATGAAGACATTAGAATAGTTGTTTTTTTACAGTTGTCCCAATTTGTTGAGGTAAGTGTGGGGACATTAATAGTAAATATGATAAACTGAGATATTTAAAATTCTCTATATGACTGTCTTTCCATGCAACAATTGATGTACACCACTTCCTCTCACATATGTGTCCCTCTAACAATGTCCCTTAATGCCTTATATAAGGCCGGTATGACAATCAATTCCATTGTTTTAATTTATTGATCCTGTAAACAACAATGTAGTGAGAAAGTTCTGTATATATAGAAATATGTAGATGTCTCATTATGCCCCATATTTTCTTGCATGTTGTTTTTTGATGCATTTGTTTTAAGGAAGCTGCTATGTAATTCTCTTTTTTATTCTGTTTTCAAGATAAAAGTGAGAAGTGACTTTTGAAGGAGATTCTTCAAAACCAGAAGGAAATTCTAAGGGCCATCAAAAAGAATGAGAGAGAAATTAGAAGTCTGAAAACTAAGTTAGAAGAGAGAGATGCAAACTTGAAGGAGCCAATTAAAGGCCAATTACAGATCAAGGTGTGTATATTACTATGGGTGACATAATTCATCGATATATTCATGCATACCTTTGACATATCTATACAATAGGTGAATCATCGATACAAACAATATCTAATTTTGATTTTAAAGCTATTTTAATCTTCAGCAGCAGTCATGAATAATTATTAGTCATTTGTCTTATTGTTTAAATTGATAACCGATATGTATCATATCGTTGATCGTTGATCGTATCGATACATGGCACAGGTGTACTGTTTCAACCCTATATAATACACAGTCAGTGCAGAACTTGACTAGCTTCTGTCACTCACATTCAATCGAGTTGGGATGAAATATATCAAGCAAAAATGACAAATTCTGTACAGCATCAGATCTAGCTAGGACAGTATGAATATTTGACATATTATATTAAAATTTAACATACTTGTATTGTTAATGCAGTAGTAAGTTCTGGTCTCAAAGTAACAACTGGGAAAAGGCTAAATTTAAAAGATGCTGGTATCTCCGGTTGAACATGCTATAAATAGTAGTTTGGAATTAGTAATAGCAAGCCATAAGAGTTCCTTATACTGTATCTTAATTTTGAATTTTTTTGTTTATATTTTGTGTATTCGTGGATACAATACCATATTGATACACTCCATCCAAAAATGATTTGCCTTTTTATGTATGAATGAGTAATACAATTAGACTACAAATGTTGGAAAAGAATGACCTTTTTTATCTTCTTCAGATTTAGTCATCAGTCCAATGAGAAGTTGACTGACTTTATGAAAAGTTATGTACAAGGAATGTATCCCACTGTAGATTGTGTGGTTCTAAAAGGTATGAAATTTGCATCTGCCTCAGATTTAATATCAGCTTGTAAATCAACTTAAAAGTGCTTTTCATTAAAAAAAATAAAACTGTCATTAAGTATGCATTAAAAGTAAACAGATTGCAATAACAAAAATTGTAAAATAAAATGTTTCTATCATGGAAATCAAATCCCAATGTTCTGTGTGTGGCAGGCATCTGCCTTACTGTTTGGGGCCAATGACAATGTTAAACATATAAAAATTTAAAACTATTCATAATTGTTATACAGTGTACCTAGACATTGAGAATACTTCGCTACAATGTATCTTTTATTTTTCACACAGCTGCTATGACAAGATATTACACCACCAAAAAGGAGACTGAAACAAGAAAGACAAATAACATATTAGATGAGCACAAAGTACGCCAGATGCGATATGAGAGGAAGAAAAAGGTGATACAGATGAATTAAATTTGCCTGCATTATTAGATTATTATTATTATTATTATTATTACTATATTAGATACTTTGTGCATGTAACCTTGTGACACAAGCGGCAAAAAATGTACTCTTCATTTCAGTTTATGGACTGACTGATTTATTTTCATGGAGGTGGAGATACTATGCATTTTGGAGATAAAAAAATACACCCATTAAATACCAGTCTTCTCACAATTTGACTGAAAACTCGTCAGGGTGTAAATGGCTTCCATTTGCTACTGATGCGAACTTAACCCTGTGTGTGTGTATATATATATATATATATATATATATATATATATATATATATATATATATATATATATATATATATATATATATATATATATATGTATGTATATGCAGAGCTTAATTTTAGCATAAATTTCCTGCCAAATCTTTGCTAGTCCTGTTCACAAAACAATGTCACACAACATTCATATACATTTACAAATTCAATTTTAAAGTTCAATATCCAATTATTTGTTCATTGTTGTAAGGGAAAATAATAATAAAAAAAACTATTCTTATCATCATAAAAAGTAGTTGTATGGAAAGGACGTCAATAATATCATCGTAATAAATTGATCTAATTCTTATAATTATTTCAATGGAAATATGTAGTTTCCTGTGTGTGAATTTTGGAGCATGTGGGTAGCAAGAAATAAAAAACAAACCTTGTGAACTAAATTTTTTAAAATACATTTTGCCGTGTTCTTTTGTGTGGTATACCGCTTTGTAGTTTGTTGCTGTGGTCGAGGGTATAATGTGTCAAATCACATCATTTTTTTTTTCATTTAATTCGTTATCAGATTAATTAGGATCAATTATCAAACATCTGTTGTTAATTATGGGAACATAATTTGCACTGTTAAGTGAAATGCAATGAATCAAATGGATTCTTGTTATAGAAACGCAACTTTCCGAGGCAGAAATTGGCTTCATCTTCTCATGCTAATATTTTATGACTGTGTGTACAATTTCCACTGCTTTGATTCTACAGAACATCTGCTAAGTCAATTCTTTATTATGATATGGCGTAAACAAACGCCGACTATTGATAACCAAAACTTACTAACCCATCGGACTTATAACAGTATGAAAGTTACTAGTCCAACGGAAAATCTGCTAGCCTCAGGCTAGCGGACTACTGCTATTTCGAGCCCTGATATATGTAGTTCTCCAAATAAAACAACTCAGTATAACACATTCCATTTTGCAATGCGGATATGACTAGTACTAAAATACTTGTTTATTCATAAGTACTTACAAGACTGGACTACTGTGACTCGATTCTGTCTGGTTCATCTCAATATCTACTCCAGAAACGTTTTAAAAAAGTTCAAAACACCACTGCTCGGACCATTTGAGTACCATGATCAAAGCACATCTCCCCGCTGCTCTGTACTCTATATTGGCTTTCCATTCGATCCAGAATCAAACACAAAATTCATTCTTTGTGCTATGTTTCACTGGCGGACTCCAGTCCAACATGCCTATCTGACTCGACCATGTGTAAACACCAGCAAGATACATATGCTCCACTTCTGACAATCGTATACTCGTTATTCCCACTTTGAAATGTTTTTATTTTTTAAAATTTCATGTTGTTTATTTGTTTTTTTGTAATCATACCATTATATTTGTATTTTTTTATGTTATAGGTGTTGTCTAGTGTTTTAAAGTGCTTGGAGCTTTTAAAGGTTAGGTGCAATACAAAGTCCTCATTATAACTATTATTAATATTTTTTAGAAGTACTATGTATAATGCACATCATGATGAGGGAAACTCACCTCTTAGGCATTACATTTTTATGTATGTCATTGCTAGAGTTAAAGTAGAAGAGACCTGCATGTGTCTGTGTATATATATATGTGTGTATATACATATAGTAATTAAGTGCAATCCATCAACTTTTTTTTCTTACTTATAATTTAACAGAAATCCAAAAGAAGACTCACTGCTTTGGACAAAAAAAAGAAACGTGGAGTCTGAAAAAAAAAGTAAGAAAGGTCCTGGACAAAATCTACATGAGTTCGGACGAAGAAGGGGCAGATGGTGGGCTGATTTCCCAACCTCCTTCATGGGAATCAGATACCTTCCAAAAAGTGAAGGAAATATTGGACAATAAATATTTGGATATATGTTCAACAAGGAGCAAGAGGCTTCTGCTGAAAAGAACGCGGGGTGTCAATAAGGACAAAGACACCCCTGATGTCCCAGAGGAGACTAAGTGGATAATCCAGGCCTAGGAATCCAATCCAAATATTTATTGTCCAATATTTCCTTCCTGCGTGTCATGTGCTCAGTTCTGATCGTTTACTAAGAAAGGCCAGAAGAGCAATAGCATACATGCCACCATTACGCATTGTGCTTAAATATATATGGATTACATTTTCTCTGTATATCCACCTTCCAAAAAAAATGAATTATTTGTTTTCTTATTATTATTACATTCCATTAATCCCACAGTCCGTATTTTAGAAAACCTGGCTTTTATGTAACTACAATATAAGAGTACGCTTGACCGTGGACTTGTGTGCACTTTCCTAACACTATCATGTTCTAATTTTAACCTGGTTCTACTGTTGACCTCAAATTCAATTTATAGCATCTGTATGCTTAGTGAGGAGAGAGCAGACTGGTTTTCTAAATTTAATCTTTATGTGCATATTTTATGTTCTAGTTCATATTTGCTGCAGATCCAGTCTAAAGATATTTGGAGTTAAAAAGTATATTTTATTTACGTCTGCATTAATGTGAGGAAAAATAAAATATTTTTTTTAAAAAATTTACCAGAATAATTAGAAAAAGGCAAAAAAAAACATTTACGAAACAAAAAATAACAGAATTCTCAAAATATTAAGACGAGCGTGCAGCTTCACGTCACATCTATTTCAGGCTGTGTGGAAAGAATTTTATTATTTTGCGCTAATAGTTTTATGATGGCTTCTAGTCGATGCGTGTAAAGCTAAAATTGCTACATACGAAAACATGAAAGAGTAAAGGATGTTAAAAGACTAGAGGGGCAAATAAATCATTGTGTATTGAAATTTTAGCATGTTATATATGGATTATGCTTTTTGACTACTTGGATTACGCTTTTTCCTCGTCAGGGGTTGTCACGTGTGCAATAGGAACATCCTCTGCCTTTTCTGTCAGTTTGACAAAGACCTGTTTCACAACCTGACTGAAATGGCCTGGCGATATTTGAAGCTGAGATTAGCTTGGCAGGACATTGCGTTTTTATGATAACTAATGTTTGGAAATGTATATACATTTTGTCGAATTTTTAACACAAAATAAAGCTTTAGACAGCACAACAAAGTTAATTTCTATCACTGGGAAAGAAGTATACTAACTACATGTTTTCTGCAATTCTTGTTTGCATAATTACAAAAATAGTCTAGTTTACTGCTCTTATATTTTAGTATGTTGGTAAGGGACCTGCTGCACTTTTTCACATTTGAAAACTGTATATGGCTGCATAATTTTACATAGTATAGTAGAACTTGCCTTGAAAGACCACCACTTTTGCCAAAACATTTAGGTCTTTCAAGACAGGTGGTCTATCCTAGCAGATTACAATGCTATATAATCAATACATTTGTGCATTGAGAGTGTGGTCTTTCAAGATCGGTGATCTCGCATAGCAGTGGTCTTTCAAGACAGGTTTTACTGTAATATAAATTTCATTAAACATGTAGTGTCTCGTCTTGTTTATCTGAGACATGCTACTGAAATTAATTTTTTTTTATTAAGGCAATTGTTGAATAAGTTGATTAATGCATGCATTATGTTTAATCAGTCAATATACATTTGAAGTATATTAAATATAAGGCAGTTGTCAGATAAATGGAGGTTGTGATTGTATATCTTGTTTTCCACTGTACATGTCATTGTTGAATTATTGAGTAAATTAATACTGTAATAAAGGATGATGGTCATAGCTTGTTGTTTTATTAGTTTGTCCTTTACATTTCTTCCTTTTACATTTACCTGCCACATAAACCCATATTAGTATGCAGTAAAACTGTTAACCAAGGTTATAGTAGTGAACAGACATCTCCATCAACGTGAAGTTTTCCTGATTTGTAAATTCTTCATGCATCAGATTACTGTCCTTTTTGTGCACTTGATAACTGGTCTACATAGGGATATGGTGGTATTGCATTGGTTGCAGAAAAGATTATAAAATCTAGAAGAAACCATCAAACTTGAATGGTGACCACTGCTGGGATGGAGGATTGAACCCAGGCTCACTGGGAAAAAGGTGTTAAATGTGTAATGTTATGCTTTGTTGCAGGTATTTACACACAAGATATACTCTGATGCAAATCAAAGTTATCAAATTTACAGTAGAAAATGTTTATTTTGTTGCCAGTAATGATTAATAAAGGATAATACTTTCTACAACTTTAATTTTTGTAAAGGTAAATTGCAGTATATACTAATTAATGTAAAGATATGTATTGTTAAACTTTAATGAGATTTTGCAACTTAAATTTTGGTCTTTTTGTTACCTTTTAGGAAATGGAATTGGTTCCCTTTAATTACTTAATGGAACAATTTACTACTTCTTTACAAACTAAAAGTTATTCTTTCATACACCTTTTGTTCATTGGAAAAGTGGGACATTTATTTTCATTTTATGACCCTAAAATTGCTTGTATATATCATATTTAATACCTTTAACTTTTTCTTAAAACTTGTATTAAAGTTAAGTAAAGGACAAGCAAAGTTTGTCTTTCTTTATCTTTTAAGTGCTAGAAAAGATATATTTTCAAGCAGTGATTTAGCAATGGCAATTTTAGGAACCCGGATAATCAATCGACCCGGAATATTTTGCTTATTTTACTTAAGATTTTTGTGTTTTGCAAGTAATATAATGGTTCATCCGTCAAATAATTATTTCAGAGATATTTTATGAAGTATTTAATGAAAAGAAGTTTTTTCGTTTAAAACGGTGCTGTGGGGTGTGGCGCAAATCTGAAATACATACCGAATATCTGAAAATCAACTTGTGTACGTATTATGTTTATTTGCTGGGTTTTTTCAGCGAAGATGGAAGTCAAAACAGAACCCTTCGCAGAGTTTGGTTGGATTGGAAAAATCAATAATATATTAATACAAATCAGTCTGCATTATTGAAGTCAAAAGGTCTAAGCTTAAAATGCTTCAAATTATAAATTATTTGACACCCGATGTTTCCGACATATCAGACATATTCTTAAGTATTGTATATGCCGCATATATTGATTTATGTTAGTTTCCCTTTTTCAAAATTAAAAGATGTCAGTTTGTCCTCATTGTTATTAAGGTCAATGTACGTGCTATTAAAATGAATCATGGGAATTATTTTTAAAAGGTCAGTGAAAACATGGGTATCAGAACAAGGAAGATGGTTGCTTTCACCGCTACAATCTTTTGGCCTACATCGTAAAACTTAATAGGTAACAACTACATGCTTGTCACACCCCACCCACCCATAGCTATGTGGCAACTCCGGCATGGAAGTGCTATTATAATGCAATTTGGGAATTGTTATATAATTCCAGAATTAAAATGCATTATGGAAATTATTATACAGATCACGGGAAATGCAATTAGCATGAATTATTGGAATTGTATCATAATTCCAGGGGAGTGCTACTAAAATACATTCTGGTAATTTCTGTAAAGGTTCATTAATGTGCTATTTGAATGCATTATGGGAATTGTTATGAACTTCAGTGGAAGCATGGGCGCCAGCTCAAAAAAGCAAGACGATGGCACTTGCTTCCTCTTCCATTCTGGTTTTCGCCTTTGAACTGTTTTGAACCTCATCCATGAAACTTAATATCTGACCAGCACATGCTTGCCTGTCACCCCCACCCCGGCCCGTATATATATATATATATATATATATATATATATATATATATATATGGTAATCCCAGCATTGAAGTACTACTATAATGCATTATGGGAATAGCTTTAAAGGTACATTAATGTGTTATTATAATGCATTATTTGAATTATTAAGGCACTGGAAAGTCCTATTAGAATGCAGTATAAGTAAGTATAACTCCGCTGTTATGTCGTCTTGTAGTAGCAGATCATGTTCTTAGAAACAACTGGTTGGATTGGTCACTTGCAACTGCTCTCTCTCTCTCTCTCTCTCTCTCTCTCTCTCTCTCTCTCTCTCTCTCTCTGCCGATACATTCCATAGAAGAAGAAAAACAATATTGAGTTAGAGAACGAAATTGATTTCGTGTCGGCATTTTCTTATTTGTATCATTTTCAAACATTGCTAATATCAGAGCTCACTAATAGCCAGTAATAATATGTGAGTTGGCAAATTATTTGATAAAAACAACTGTAATACCTGGGTCCTTAGTTGAAATAAAACATGTTGGTGCTTCAAAAAATATGGGTTGGTTTCGTCTTTGTCCTTCATTATAGCTATTCTTAAATGTATTTGTATTATCCAATTAATGTCACAGTGTGATTTAAGACTATTCTTGATCAAACACGAATAAGTCTATATTATTTACAGAAAGCAGTTTGTAGAATAACTTTTTTTAGATTTAATAGATTTGGGTCTTTACCATTGCCTTGAACATTGTGTTGTCAATCACGTTAAACATTTACAGTAAACTAGCTGGGTCTCAAATATCGATGTTTGCACAACATACTATTTTCTAAAGTTATTTATCTCAGCGGGGTGCAAGTTGCAAATCGATTTGCTATGTTTTTGTACATCTTTTTTCTTTTTAAAATCGCAATAAATGAAATTTCTTACAACTAAGGCAGTTCCGATTTAAAGGTCTGTAAATAAATATAATACAATTAGAAAAATCTTAATAAGTTGTATTATTTTGATAATTGTGGAATGGTTCACGTGCAAATATTGCCAGTTATTATAATACGATGGTTATGGTATATTTATGTGTAAATGACGACCATACAATTTTAAAACAACAAATAAAAAACGTGGTTTTAAATACATATTTCTTAAATGCATGACCAAATAAATCTAAAAACTATAAAACTTCATGGTTTTGGATATACACTTATGGAATGGACAGGGGAACAATTCAACAAACAATCTAAATACGTGATTATGCATGTATATTTATGAAATTGTTTTCAAATACTGGTTGAAACGGATATATGATAAGATCAAAAGAACTCGTGTTTGTAAAGATTGTCAAGAAAATGGTTTGAACGTTGTACATAAGGAAACTGTCGCGAACACACACACACACACATTTATATATATATATATATATATATATATATATATATATATATATATATATATATATAGAGAGAGAGAGAGAGAGAGAGAGAGAGAGAGAGAGAGAGAGAGAGAGAACGTTTCTATTCGGACAAACAGATGGAGGAAAATTCTTGATAAAATAACATGCCGTCATTCGAATCGAACGTATCTGACATGATAATGTCATGAAGGTCGAAACTTCTCTGACTTAAAAAAAAACATTAATGATGGAACCTCTTTGTCTTAATAATGATATAAAGGTTGGAACCTCTCTGGCCTAATAGAGATATCAAGTTTTAGAACTTTTCTGGCCTAATAATAAATAAAGGATGGAAGTTCTCTCGTTTAATAATGACATTAGGGTTGGGGCTTCTATGGCCTAATAGTGACATTAAGATTCGAACCTCTCGAACATTTTTACCTAATAATGACAGTACGTTGGAACCTCTCTAGTTTAATCATGACATTAAGGTCAGAACCTGACGTGACTAAAAACGAAATAAAGGTCGGAACCTCTGTGACTTAGTAGTGACACTAAGGTTGGAAACTCTGTAATAATCAGAACATTAAGGTTGTAACGTTTCTGGCCTAATGATAACGAAAGGGTTGGAACCCCTAACGTTTAATGATGACATTAAGGTTGGCACCTTTCTCGCTTAATTATGATAACAAAGTTGGAACCTCTCTGGTTTAATAATGACATTAAGGTTGGAACCTGTCTAGCCTAATAATAACATAAACGGTGGATCCTGTTTTAATAATGACATTAATGTTGGAACCTCTTCGGCCTAATCTTCACATTAAGGTTGGATTCTTTAAAAATTAAGTGTCGTATCGATCCGTTTTACGTATGTATCGTATCTATCCGTTTAACGTATGTCTCATTATTTCGTCTGACATCAGTGTCGTATCGATTTGTTAAATGATTGTTTCGTACCGATCCGTTATACACCTGTATTATGTCGCTCCATTCAAGTTGCATTGGTTTTGTTTTGTGACAGGAGCAGTGACAATTAACATTTATTGAATTGCCTAAAATCGCATAACTACCAACGTAATTACACGTCGTTCTCGTGTAACCAATGGTAATTTTAGATTCCTTGATTTGTTTTCGACCCAGACTATTTTGATTTTTTTCCTAAGATATTTGCGTTTTATAAGTAATATAATGGTTCTTGCTTCAAAATATTATATCATAGATACTTGTTCAGGTATTTATTGGCGAGAAGTTTTATTGTTATTTTTTTAAGAGGGTGATGTGAGGTGGGGCGTAGATCTGAAATACCTTCTGAAGATCTGAAGACGAATTTGTATACGGACTATGTTTATTTGCTGTTTTATTCAGCGACTAAGGCTTTCAAAACAGAAACCTTAGGGGAGTACAATGGAGTGGAAAAATCAATAATAAATTAATAAAACTCGGTGTGCATTGTTGAAATCAGCAAGTCTACAGCTTAGAATGCTTGAAAATATAAATTACTTAGATACCTGATTTGTCCAACTCGTCAAACATATTCTTACATACAGTATATACCACATAGATTGAGTAATGCCAGTTTAACTATTTCAAACTTAAAATATGTCAATTTATTCTCATTTTTATGAAGGTTAATGTAAGTGCTATTGAAATGCATTATGGAAATTGGTATAAAGGACAATGAAAGCATGGGCGCCTGAATTAAAGGGGCAAGGAAGGTGGTTACACTCGCTTCCTCTGCCATTCTGGTTTTCACCTCTAAATTGTTTTGGCCTCCTTCGGCAAAATAATGATGTGGTAACCCTGGCATGGAAGTGCTCTTAGAATGCATTATGGGAATTGTTATTAAGGACAATGTTAGCGTGTGCGCCTGAATAAAAGCGGGAAGGAACGGGACTACACTAGCTTCCTCTGACATTCTGGTTTTCACCTATAAATTGTTTTGGCCTACCTCCGTAAAACTTAATAGGTAAGAACTGCATGCTTGTCACGCCGATTCCCCACCCCTCCCCTTCGGCAATATAAGTTGCATACCTGGCATGAAGTGCTGTTACAACGCATTATGGGAATTGTTATATACCTCCCAGAGTTAAAGAGCATTATGGGAATTATTATAGAGATCAAGGGGAATGCTATTAGAATGAATTATGAGAATTATATTATAATTCCAGGGGAGTGCTACTAGACAGTATTATGATAAATTATGAAAGGGTTCATTAATGCGGTTTTAGAATGCATTATGGGAATTGTTATAAACGTCAGTGAAAGCATGGGAGCCAGCTCAAAAAGCAAGACGATGCCACTTGCTTCCTCTTCTATTCTTGTTTTCACCTTCGAATCGATTTGACCCTCATCCGTGAAACTTAATATCTGACCACTACATGCTTGCCACCCGCATCCCCGGCCATATAATATATATATATATATATATATATATATATATATATATATATATATATATATATATATATATATATAGGTGGGAGTGGGAAATCCCGGCATGTACTTGCTATTATAATGCATTATGAGAATTGCTTTGAAGGTACATTAATGTGTTATCATAATGCATTATTTGAATTATTAAGGTAGTGGAACCTATTATTATAATGCGGAATAAGTAAGTACAACTCGGCTATTACGTCGCATTGTAGTAGCAGATCATGTTCGTAGAAACAACTGGTTGGATTGGTCACTTGTAACTGCTCTCTCTCTCTCTCTCTCTCTCTCTCTCTCTCTCTCTCTCTCTCTCTCTCTCTCTCTCTCTCCCGATACATTCCATAGAAGAAGAAAACATATTGAGTTACAGAACGAACTTGATTTCGTGTCGGCATTTCTTTTTTGTTTCATGGTCAAACGTTGCTAACATCAGAGCTCACTAATAGCCAGGAATATTATGTGGGTTGAGAAGTTCTTTGATAAAAACGACTATATTACCTGGGTCATTAGTTCATATTAAACATAGTGGTGCTTCATAAAATATGGGTTGGTTTCGTCTATCTCCTTAATTATTGCTATTCTTAAATGTATGTTTATTATCCTATTTATGTCACAGTGTGATTTAAGATTGTCCTTGATCAAGCACGAACTAGTCTATATTATTTACAGCAAGCAGGTTGTTGAATAATTTTTATTTTGAGTTAATGGATTGGTTCTTTAAAATTGCCTTGAACATTGTGTTGTCAATGATAAAAACATTTAAAGTAAACTTGGGTCTCAGATATCAATGTTTGCGCAACATAGTATTGTTTTTAAGCAATTCATCTCAGCGGGATGTCAGTTGGAAATCGATTTGCTTTTTTTTTATATATTTTTTTTTTTACATCGCAATAAGTGAAATTTCTTACAACTAAGGCCGTTCCGGTCTAAATGTCCGTGAATAAATCTCATACAGTCAGAATAATCTTAATAAGTTGTATTATTTAAATGATTTTGAAATGGTTCACGTGCAAATATTGCCAGTTTTCATTATACGATAGCATTACAAGTTATAATTATACTCTGAACAGGTGTTAAATAGGCACTACGTGCTATAATACACTCTAACAATGCATTAAACAAGCATTCCTGGTTGCAATTATACACTAACAGGTGTCAAATAGGCACTACGAGCTATAATACACTTTAGAACTGCACAAAACAGGCATTACGAGTTATAATTATACTCTGAAGAGGTATTAAACGATTTTTACGGTAATTGTTCTACTGCAAATATATATGAAATATTTACGTGTTAAAATACACCCTAACAATACCTAAAACAGACATTACGGGTTATAGTTATACTCTGAATAGGTTTAAAACATTCTTACGGTAATTGTTATACTGTAAATAGGTATAAAATATATATGTGCTAAAATACACTCTAACAATGCACACAACAGGCATTACGCGTTATAGTTATACACTTAATAGGTTTAATACATTCTCTAAGGTAATTGTTATACTGTAAATAGGTATACAATATATACGTGCTAAAATACACTCTAACAATGCAAATAACAGGCATTACGGGTTATAAATATACTCTTAATAGGTTTAAAACATTATGTACGGTAATTGTTATACTGTAAATAGGTATACAATATTTTCGTGCTATAATACACTCTAACAATGCCTTAAGCAGGCATTACGGGTTATAATTATACTCTGAATTGAAATATCCTATGTTTCCAGCAGGTAAGAAATGACTTAAATATCCAAAAAGTTAAATTTATTGCATTAAGAACACATGCCAATACTATAGTCATCTGATAACAACAATAGCAGGGTTGACATGTGCTGCTGGCTTTTTCTAGGTTGATGTACTGTTTCATGCTAATTAGTAAGGGTTGATATGGTGCTATATTATTTGTGCTCATTGCGATCGTAAATGTTTTGTTTACGTAGTGTGATCAATGAAAGTTGTAGGTTAGAAGTTGAGTTATTGATCTTTTTCAACTTTTAGTACAGCTGTTGTATACGAGTATATCCTTAACAAATGAACATTGT
The DNA here is from genome assembly GCA_029339505.1 of Unio delphinus. Taxonomy (NCBI): domain Eukaryota; kingdom Metazoa; phylum Mollusca; class Bivalvia; order Unionida; family Unionidae; genus Unio; species Unio delphinus. The sequence goes on along the minus strand of JAQISU010000184.1, from coordinate 535,409 downwards.
GTGAATGTTTGAAATCAACCAGTAAATAGGCATACAGCAGTGGATTGATTTTTTTTTTAATAGACGACTCGACGTGGTCATTGAGTAGTATCTTTCCAACGTATCGCTAAATATGCATGTGGCGATCCAGTGGTACGCATTAAACAGATTAACAAATCAGCGTGTGTCCATTGAATAGTCTTTTTCACCGATCTGCTATCATTATATGTCCACTGAGTGGCATGGTTTAAAGATATACGAGTGATATGTTTGCTGGTGAGTTTGTTTTGTGTGCGTTTCTTACAACTTTTTTCTTTGTTCTGATTTTTATGTTGGTGTTTTTTGTGCCTATATGGTGAACAATTACTTTTATCTTTGATCTCTAGTTACTTCAGGCAAGCGTTTGTTATTTAGGTGTTACCTAGGTGTTACTCTGGACAGTACTCTCACATTGCACCAGCATCAGGCTGCAATTCTTGAGCTGAGACGCATCAGTTCCATTCACAAATATCTTTCAGCTATGCCACTTAAACACGCGAGTGCTCATTACTGCTTTCAGGACTGGACTATTGTAACTCAACTCTGTCTGGTTCGTATCAATATCTACTCCAAAATCTTTAAAGGGTTCAAAGCACAGCTGTTGGGATCATCTTTAGAGTATCACGATCGGAATATACATCCCCGCTGCTATGTTCCCTACACTGGCTATCCATTTGATCCCGAATCAAACACAAAATATGTCGTTTTGTACTAAGTTTCACTGACAGACTCCAGTCCAACATACCTATCTGGTCGCACTCATGTGTACACGTCAACAATATACCTACGCTTCTCTTCTGACTATCGTATACTCATTATTCCCACTATGAAAACAAAGTCAAATGCATACCAGGGCGCAGCAGCGTGGAACACATTACGCATTAAAATTAAACACAAAGACATTCCCTTTCAAAAGTGCTCTTAAAACGCTCCTTTTTCGACTGCAAGAACAAATTTAAAGACCTAATAATGTTTCCGTTCTTAAATATTTTCAGCATTTTGTTATGTTTTCTAAGTTCACGGTGTTAGTGTTTGCTTTATGTTTTTTATAGTCTTATCACTATATATGTTGTAAAGCATTTTGATCTTCTAAAGATTTGGCGCTATACAAACTCCTTATTACTATTATTTACTCTATTTCATATGCCTTTATGTTGAGTCTTTGCTTTTGTGTTTGCTCTGTTTTTTTTTTTTATTTAGGTTGTGCAATTATTTATCCCGTCCACGCCTTTCGTTTTGGTGTAAGCAGTTGTCTGTTTTTTTTTAAAATAATTTCTGCTGTTTTTGACATATACGTATATACATAATTGAAATTAAAACGAAAAGTTTGTGCAAGTAGTTTTGCATTACTGTATGCTTATTCGGGTACAACATATTTTAAAAGACGGATATATTTTATAATAACAACAGCCCACTGACATAACGTCATAATTGATATGGAACTTTATAAAAATATTATATAAATAACAGTATCAAAGTGATGCATGAGTCTAACGAAAACTGAATTATTGAATGAACTTCTGAAGAGAAAGAGTCATACATACAATTATGTATTTTAAATGATATTACTTGTATACAACATATCAATGTTTGGATTAGAATTGTACACAATGCATTTGGATACAGTGTCTAACCTATGAATAGTATGGTCATATCACTAGAGCCAACAGTCTATTCACAACAGTACTGCAGGGCAGCGTCCATGGTGGTAGAAGGAGAGGTAGACAGAAAAAAATGTGGATTGACAACATCATTAAATCGACCGGGAAAAGTTTTGCGGAGACTGGGGCAGTATTGTGGACATTGACATAGCGTCAAAAGAGTTGTTTCCCCTTTATAGCAATTTTCTAGTCGAAGATAGAAATGAATTTCGCCATTAAAATTATGAAGACGATGATAAAGATGATAGTGATGATTTTGTTGGCGTGATGCGGTTGTTGCAATGATAATAACTACTGTTTAACAAAAGTACGTTTACCGATATGGAAACTGTAGTATTGAACAAACTACCTTTACCGAGATGGAAACTGTACTATTGAACAAAGTATCTTTACCGAGATGAAAACTGTACTATTTAACAAATTACCTTTACCGAGATGGAAACTGTACTATTGAAGAAACTACCTTTACCGAGATGGAAACTGTAATATTGAACAAAGTACCTTTACAGAGATGGAAACTGTAATATTGAACAAAGTATGTTTACCGAGATGGAAACTCTAATATTTAACAAAGTACCTTTACCGAGATGGAAACTGTACTATTTAACAAAGTAGCTTTACCGAGATGGAAACTGTACTATTGAACAAAGTATGTTTACCGAGATGAAAACTGTACTATTTAACAAATTACCTTTACCGAGATGGAAACTGTACTATTGAACAAACTACCTTTACCGAGATGGAAACTGTAATATTGAACAAAGTACCTTTACCGAGATGGAAGCTCTACTATTTAACAAAGCACCTTTACTGAGATCGCAAATTTATTACTGAACAAAATACCTTTACCGAGATGGACACTGTACTATTTAACAAAGTACCTTTACCGAAATATAAAATTTACTATTTAACAAAGTACCTTTACCGAGATGGAAACTCAGAATGGCATTATGCATAGCCAGTGTGTGGGCAATACAACTGTCGATGGGAAGATTTACATCATGTATCACTTTCACCATGTTGGCGCCTCCATCACATATGACCTGGTGTTTGTAAGACAAATGGTTTTTCCTTGGAGTTCTTGTAAACGACTTCTCTGAATGACCGCCACAAGACATAACTGTGTTGCACATCAACTAGACCAATACATTTTCTCTATTTGTTGGTTTAGAACATCAAGATAACCACCACAATCAGTCATACTACCAACATCACCATCATTATCATTATCTCCATCATCATCACTATTATTAACCATACACACAAAGCTTTCTTTTTATCATCATTGTCGTAGTTATTATCATTGCAATAACCGCATCACGCCAACAAAATCATCACTATCATCTTTATCATCGTCTTCATAATTTTAATGACGAAATTCATTTCTATCTTCGACTAGAAAATTGCTATAAAGGGGAAACAACACTTTTGACGCTATGTCAATGTCCACAATACTGCCCCAGTTACTAAGTGCACAGTTATTAAATGTTTTAAAACAAATGCAATTAAAAATGTAATGTGCACAAAGATATGGATACACATAAATTGTGAAAAGTCTCAAAATGTTTTGTTTTAATACGTAAATTGATTTATGACATAATATTCAAACCTATAGTCTTTATGTCTATGAAGGCAATGGAATAAAATGCATCCAACCTAGAGGGACTTGTTGTATTAAAATGTATTGAAACATTAGAGGAGGGAAGCACATAGAGAAAGTGACTATTTTAGAAGCCCTAATACAATAATGGTGTTTTCTCTACGTAATAGAGACTGCATATCAACTGATGCGATTTATTTGATAATCTGTACAAAATGTAACATGCAAAAAGTTGTACACTCATTTCAACAAATTTCTAAAGAATGTATACTCATTGCTTTCTTAACGTGTAGGACTCATTAGTACTCATTCAATAATCAGTTCTCGTCCAATGATTTCGAATACGTTGTAATACAAATAATAATATTTTCGTGCTATAATACACTCTAACAATGACTTAAGCAGGCATTACGGGTTATAATTATACTCTGAATTGAAATATCCTATGTTTCCAGCAGGTAAGAATTGACTTAAATATCCAAAAAGTTAAATTTATTGCATTAAGAACACATGCCAATACTATAGTCATCTGATAACAACAATAGCAGGGTTGACATGTGCTGCTGGCTTTTTCTAGGTTGATGTACTGTTTCATGCTAATTAGTAAGGGTTGATATGGTGCTATATTATTTGTGCTCATTGCGATCGTAAATGTTTTGTTTACGTAGTGTGATCAATGAAAGTTGTAGGTTAGAAGTTGAGTTATTGATCTTTTTCAACTTTTAGCACAGCTGTTGTATACGAGTATATCCTTAACAAATGACAGTTTCCATCTCGGTAAAGGTAGTTTGTTCAATACTACAGTTTCCATATCGGTAAACGTACTTTTGTTAAACAGTAGTTATTATCATTGCAACAATCGCATCACGCCAACAAAATCATCACTATCATCTTTATCATCGTCTTCATAATTTTAATGACGAAATTCATTTCTATCTTCGACTAGAAAATTGCTATAAAGGGGAAACAACTCTTTTGACGCTATGTCAATGTCCACAATACTGCCCCAGTTACTAAGTGCACAATTATTAAATGTTTTAAAACAAATGCAATTAAAAATGTAATGTGCACAAAGATATGGACACACATAAATTGTGAAAAGTCTCAAAATGTTTTGTTTTAATACGTAAATTGATTTATGACATAATATACAAACCTATAGTCTTTATGTCTATGAAGGCAATGGAATAAAATGCATCCAACCTAGAGGGACTTGTTTTATTAAAATGTATTGAAACATTAGAGGAGGGAAGCACATAGAGAAAGTGACTATTTTAGAAGCCCTAATATAATAATGGTGTTTTCTCTACGTAATAGAGACTGCATATAAACTGATGCGATTTATTTGATAATCTGTACACAATGTAACATGCAAAAAGTTGTACAATCATTTCAACAAATTTCTAAAGAATGTATACTCATTGCTTTCTTAACGTGTAGGACTCATTAGTACTCATTCAATAATCAGTTCTCGTCCAATGATTTCGAATACGTTGTAATACAAATAATAATCAGTTCTCATCCAATGTCTTCGAATACCTTGTAACACAAATAATCAGTTCTCATCTAATGTCTTCGAATACCTTGTAATACAAATAATCAGTTCTCATCCAATGTCTTCGAATACCTTGTAATACAAATAATCAGTTCTCATCCAATGTCTTCGAATACCTTGTAATACAAATGATCAGTTCTCATCTAATGTCTTTGAATACCTTGTAATACAAATAATCAGTTCTCGTCCAATGTTTTCGAATGCGTTTTAATACAAATAAACAAACTTTACGGGTTTTTCTTTCATACCAATTTATATTGTGCAGGAAGAGATGACTAGACCGATTGAATAAAGTTACAGGATTTGTATGTTCATTACCATCATCGTCATCGCCGTCGTCATCATCATCATCAGCGTCATCTTCTTCATCTTCATCATCAGTCTCTTGACCTAGTGTGGTTGTCGAGGCACTGTGCTCCTGAACATCTGACCAGTTCCCTACACTTGTCTTGATCTTGTGCCAATGACGGTGTCTCCGCAAAACTTTTCCTGGTCCATTTAGTGATGTTGTCAGTCCACTTTGTTCTCTGTTGTAGTTATTATCATTGCAACAACAGCATCGTGCCATCAAAATCACCACTATTATCGATATCATTGTCTTCATCATTTTAGTGGCGAAATTCATTTATATCTTCGACTAGAAAATTGCTTTAAAATGGAAACAACTCTTTTGACACTATATCAATGTCCACAGTACTGACCCGGTTACTAAGTGCACAGGCATTAAATGTTTTAAAACAAATGTTTTTGAATACATTGTAATATAAATAAACATTCTTTACGGGTTTTTCTTGCATACCAATTAATAATGTACAGGAATAGATGACTAGACTGATTGAAGAAAGTTACATGAGATCATATTAGTTGTTATACTAATGCTAAGCAAACTATAACAAAATGATGGAAAATTGTCCCAGTCTACTGAGAATTTCAATGTCAAAAGAAGCAGGGTCATCTAACGTCGTACATTTTGCAGTGATTCTGGAAACAACTGCATGAAGAAGTATAGGTCGTAAATCACATTAAATTTTCTAAAGCACAATAACGTGTCTATTTTGTATAGATATGTATCCTTTCTGAAGGACATTTATAGTAAGCTTTAGCATTAGTTTTGGCAGTGTAGCTAGAAAAGTATTTCTTTATTTATTTGTTGCTGCAAATCATAGGTTTTTATGGTTAAAGAAGATAAATAATCTGAGGTGAATTTACCAAATCTTGTAAAAGGGATGATGAGCTAACGCTAATTCTGGTCACTAGCTTGAAAGTTTATAACTATATAAATCTCCACAATTTTTAAATGGATTGACTTGTTTTCAATGTATTGAAATAGGTTTTAAAATCTTGAATTAGGCTGATTATTTTGGGAAAAGATTTTATTAATTTAACATAACACATTAGAAGTGTTTAGTGACAATGCGTCTTTTTCCAAAGAAACAGATATGGGATATGCGAAGACCAGTTTGAAAATATATTTAAATATAATTCCATGGTCATACTGTTGATATTGTTTTAAAAACAACTGAGCAGATCTCATTTAGTTTTCATTTGTACTTAAAAGCCCCTGATGTCATGGCTCCGTCAAAAATTGTGTTCAGGTTGTCTCCTCTGTGAATATTATGGCTTTCATAGTAACCAAAGCAAACCAAGTTATATTCAGCTTTTTGGTCATACAAACTTGGTAGGAATGTTTCTTGGCGCATGCAGTATCAAGATGGCGTACTGGCTGGTTCATCCTATAATGGTGTGGCATATAAAACATTCATATGGAAAACATTTTCAGCTTATTCAGAATGGATGAGCCAAAATGTACTAAACATGGTGGAAACATTTGATAGTATCATATATGTATCAAGAGTCTGTCCTGGGTGGCTTCACTAACAGGGCACTGTCTCGTTAGAGACTGGGTAGAAAGTCTCTTTTCAGTATCTTTTAAAATAGTAATTTTTCATCCATCTTGGTAAAAATACCTTCTAAGCTATACTCTATCCAATCAAAATCATTTATATGGACTACCCATAACAACACAGTGGCATTCTATACTACTGTTTATAAGAGTGACGTTTCACTTATTGTTTTGATGAACCTTACGAAATGCCTTTTCAAATTTGTTTCCATGCTGGCTTTCCTAGTTATGGTTTCGATTCCATAGCAAACATATGGAAACCCTACTTTGTACAATTTCTCAGCAGCTAAAGAGACACTCGCTTGGTACGCTTGTAGGTGGAGCAGATTGACAACGCTTTGCAGTGTCACACAAGTTGGACAATCTTGACAGGTTATTTTACACAAATCCAATAGGTCAGTGTCACTTGACATACACGGCTCTGCCAGGTAGTTGTTCACTTCTGTTTCTATGGTGACAGACATGTCGTTGCCCTGTGCCTCAACAGGCTGCAACGGATCCCATGAGGTCCAAAAGTCGTCCGTTTTCGTTTTTTGTTGGTAGTTGTTGTCCGCTGCAGGTGAATCTTAAGACGGCTGGACTGTAGCTGTATATGACGTTAGCTGGCATAGTAATGTAGCAGTCATAATATCTGTCTTGGCTTGTACTTGCTGCACAGTGGTAGAAAAAGTATGAATCCAAGCCAGATGACAACACCTATATGATATTTTCATGCAAGCCCAACAATCTCCTCATTATTGATGCTATCAGTTCGCTGACTGTCTTCTTGATGCCCTCATCAGAAGCATCTTTCTGAAGATACAACAAGATAGCCTCAACAGCTGGTAGGATCATTGAAAAATAGGAATTGCTGCAGCTTATTTCATGTTTAGTTGTTTAAACGGCTGCAGAATATTATGAACATTAACAATACTTGTTGCTAAATCCCCCGGAATTGTTGTTATGGATATCATCTTCTTGTACATCTCATCACATTTAGCATTATTCACAGACACAGCTTTTTTTTGCTCTTTCAAATGATCCAGCATCGGGTATGTCGAATTCCATTTGGTCAATACATCATGATGCAACTGATGGTTTGGCACTTCGAGTTGTTCTTGAATGGCATGAAGGCTCGAGGTAGCACTTGAAGAATGTTAACAATGTCCCACAGTCTTTCGTGAGAGTGTTATCAAGTCGGCAACAGATCGCTTGGTCTCTGCTGAGTCCATACTGTCTGCTGAATGCCAGATGTCAAACTTGCTGAGGCTGATGCTGCTGTTTTCTGGTTTATGACCTGTTTGTACTCTCGTCCGGGTGTTTGTACGTCAAATCATATCTAGACAAACGCTTCATTTTTGAAGTCTTTTAACTGTTTTGTAGGCCGTCACCATGGTGGAGTGCAGTCAATATCTCGCCAATTGGCATGGCAAGACCGGTTCCGTCACTCAGAACTCCAGATGAAAGTCCTTCACAGATAAGTTGATTATTATCATCATCATCAACTAGGAAAACACCAGTACCCAAATCACCATATGCTGCTGTTTTATGGTTTATGACCTGTTTCTACTCGTCAGCGTGTTTACACGACAAATGGTTATTCTGTGGAGTTCTTGTGAATGACATCGCTGAACAACTACTAAGAGAAATGACTGCGTTGCTCAACTGGCACACTGCATTTGTCTCATCGTTGCAAATTCTGAAAATATTTGAAACTGGACTTCGCTTATCCATCACTGAACTAACCAACTCCAAGTTGAACTAACAATTTATCTACTGAAGCCTCAAACTCTAAACGTTTTAAAGTTTAGTCACTGTACACAAAGAATGATACTACTTACACTGCAATACCGCGCTCCAGGCAGTATATAATGATTGGCTGCAACCACAGCATATATTATGTTAATGAGAGATTTACATCAGTCCACGCGCTTTAGCAGTTGCTTATGCAGAAACATGTCACATGACCACTATTCATATTCAGTCTGACCATTACTATTTAGCCAAATACATGTGTGACTTTGGGGTTGGGGTGCATTTGGATAGCAATAGAAAAGTACTTGTGGTCTTTGTCTCCTTGTATGCACATGTTAGTATTTTCAGAAACGTCAAGAAATCCCCATAGTTTTTGTACTATTTTTAAGCACATGACGAGTTTGAAATTATTATTATAATCACGAAGACCATATATGTCTTTCAAGGAAAGGATCTATCATTCTTGGTTATATTTAATTGCTCTGTGTTTGGTTTCATATACTAGTTGATATTTAATTTCCCTGTGTCTGTTTTCATACTAGTTTATATTTAATTCCCCTGTGTCTGTTTTCATACTAGTTTATATTGAATTGCCCCGTGTCTGTTACCATAATAGTTTATATATAATTTCGCTGTGTCCGTTATCATACATGGTTATATTTAATTGCGCTGTGCAGGTTATTATAATAGGTTATATTTAATTGCCCTGTCCTTGTTTTCTTATTAGTTTATATTTAATTGCCCTGTGATTATTATCACACTAGTTTATATTTAATTGTCCTGTGCTTGTTTTCATACTAGTTGTATTTAATTTCCCTGAGTCAGTTTTCATACTAGTTTATGTTTAATCGCCCTTTGTCTGCTTTCATACTAGTTTACATTGAATTGCCCTGTGTCTGTTTCATACTAGTTGATATTTAATTGCCCTGTGTCTGTTTTCATGCTAGTTGATATTTAATTGCCCTGTGTCTGTTTTCATGCTAGTTGATATTTAATTGCCCTGTGTCTGTTTTCATGCTAGTTGATATTTAATTGCCCTGAGTCAGTTTTCATGCTAGTTGATATTTAATTGCCCTGTGTCTGTTTTCATACTAGTTGATATTTAATTGCCCTGAGTCAGTTTTCATGCTAGTTGATATTTAATTGCCCTGTGTCTGTTTTCATGCTAGTTGATATTTAATTGCCCTGTGTCTGTTTTCATGCTAGTTGATATTTAATTGCCCTGAGTCAGTTTTCATGCTAGTTGATATTTAATTGCCCTGTGTCTGTTTTCATACTAGTTGATATTTAATTGCCCTGAGTCAGTTTTCATGCTAGTTTATATTTAACTGTCCTTTGTCTAGCTTGTATTTAATTGACCTGTGTCTGTTTTCGTACTACTTTATATTTAATTGCCCTGTGTCTGTTTTCATACTAGTTGATATTTAATTGCCCTGTGTCTGTTTTCATGCTAGTTTATATTGAATTGCCCCGTGTCTGTTTTCATGCTAGTTTATATTGAATTGCCCCGTGTCTGTTTTCATGCTAGTTTATATTTAACTGTCCTTTGTCTAGCTTGTATTTAATTGCCATGTGTCTGTTTTTATACTATTTATATTTAATTGCCCTGTGTCTGTTTTTATACTATTTATATTTAATTGCCCTGTGATTGTTATCACACTAGTTTATATTTAATTGCCCTGTGCTTGTTTTCATACTAGTTTATATTTAATTGCCCTGTGTCTGTTTTCATGCTAGTTTATATTTAATTGCCCTGTGTCTGTTTTCATGCTAGTTTATATTTAACTGTCCTTTGTCTAGCTTGTATTTAATTGCCCTGTGTCTGTTTTCATGCTAGTTTATATTTAATTGCCCTGTGTCTGTTTTCATGCTAGTTTATATTTAACTGTCCTTTGTCTAGCTTGTATTTAATTGCCATGTGTCTGTTTTCGTACTACTTTATATTTAATTGCCCTGTGTCTGTTTTCATACTAGTTCATACTTAATTGCCCTATGTCTATTTTAATACTAGCTTATATTTAATTGCCCTGTGTCTGTTTTTATACTAGTTGATATTTAATTACTATGTGTTGATTACCATACTAGATTATATTTAATTGCCCAGTGTCTGTTATCAGACTAGTATATTTTTAATTGCCCCGTCTGTTGTCATAGTAATTTATATTTAATTGCCCTGTGTCTGTTTTTATACTAGGGTATATTTGTTTGCCTATGTCTGTTATCATATTAGTTTATATTCAAAAATGCTATGTATCTGTTCCACTTCTAGGAAAGGATCAAGCTAGTATCTTGGTAGTTCATGGAAAGTATGACATTATTTTGATAACCATGAAGAGACTATGTTCCTTGGAAAGGTTAAGCTAATATCGTATTAGTTTACACCGCAATACCCCATGTCTGTTCATGTTTGAGGAAAGGAACAAGCTAGTGTCATGATACTTTATATGTAAGTGTCATGTGTCTATTTGTATACCCTAGGAATGGGACCTAGCTGTTGATACAGTCCTGCATAGTTTTTTTTTAGTGTGTAATAATAACATATCATTTAATATATGACCATGACTATTTATATCATTGCTGTCTACTTCGTGTGTCATACTGACATAACAATTCATATTCATTACGGTGTACTTCAATTGAGAAAGGTAGTGTAATAATAACAAAAGAACTTATATATGATCATGACTATTCCTATCATTGCTGTGTACCTCAAGTGGGAAATGTAGTCTAACAATGACATAAGAACTTTTATATGATCATACCTATTCCTATCAACTGGGAAATTTAGTGGATATGGCAGCCATGTGCCACAAAATGTAAATAGCCATCATGAATCTTCATACCTACATACCTCACTACACGTATTAAGAATGTACACACACATACACACACAAATACATACATATATAAATGCACACATATACATACATACATACATACATACATACATACATACATACATACATACATACACATACACATACACATACATACATACATACATACATACATACATACATACATACATACATACATATACAAACACACATACACATACCTACACATACATAAATACACATCCATCCATCAATACACACACACACACACACACACATCCATCCACCTGTCCATTCATACATACACACATGTAGCAAAATATATCTAAGTAGAAAAATGATCATTATAGATGAAAATATTGCTGAAAGTCATTTCAAAATATAGTTAATGAAGACATTATATATATATATATATATATATATATATATATATATATATATATATATATATATATATATATATATATAGATTGATAGATAGATAGATAGATAGATAGATATATAGATAGATAGATATAGATATAAATATAGATATATATAAACACAGTTAAATCTTCCTTTCATAATGTAATTTAGTATGCATAGGTTGATAACTTGTGGATACTTCTTTTCCAATATATACAGGACTAAAAAGAGAAACAACTGCTCTGATGGCCTAGTGGTTAGAGCGTACGCCGCGGAAGCAGAAGATCTTGGGTTTGATTCCTGGCTGAGTCATACCAAAAACTTGCAAAAATGGTACTAACAGCTGCCTCGCTTGACACCCAGCATTATGAGTTTGTGTTAGGAATGGTCGGCATGGTGTCAGGATAATGTGACTGGAAGGGACATCATGCTACATATCTGCGGGATGATGCCCCAGTGCTAGATATTACTATACACTGCCTCACTGGATACATTATAGCGATATGACTGAAACATTGTTAAAGCTACGTTAAAACTCCTAAGCAAACCAAAAAATTGATATCTTGTATTTTATTGTCAGAATAGCCTTCTTAAGACAGTATTTGTATTATTATTACTTTTATTGGGCAATTAACCTTTCAATTTACTTTCGTTTATATTCTATACAAGTCCCATATAATTTACACTCAAATGAAGAAACTCATGTTTATGTCATTAATGTTTCGGAATTATTTAGCCAGCGTGAAATATTTATCTCTTTTCAAATCATAACTATGCAAATCACACTTATTATTACCAATTTTGTTCTGACTTCAAATATTAATATGTACTGCAATACATATGACCCTCAACAATTATATTTTGTTATATTGTATTATATTATATTATATTCTATTATATTATATTATATTATATTATATTTTATTATATTATATTATATTATATTATATTATATTATATTATATTATATTATATTATATTATATTATATTAATTTATATTATATTATATTATATTATATTATATTATATTATATTATATTATATTATATTATATTATATTATATTATATTATATTATATTATATTATGTTATATTATATTATATTATATGATATTATATTATATTATATTAAAACATGATACTTTTCAGAAATTTTTTATTAAATTATTGACAAAAAATAATTGTCTACTCCTGCACATGCATATGCATTATAACTTTCAATCATAATCCAGGTATTTGTGACCAGAATATTTCAATCAGAATCCAAGTATATGTGCCCACAATATTTCAATCAGAATCCAGGTATATTTGACCACGATATTTCAATCAGAATCCTGGTATTTGTTACTACAATATGTGTTCCCAGACAGTAATTCCAAGACCACAATGAACATTCAGCTACAAAACATTCATATTTTTAATAAGATAGTCCACTTTGGAAACATTAAGATTTTAATGGATAGAAAATTAAGGCAAATCATACTGAGCTAACTCATCATTCATTAAATACTTTGGACTATGTAAAGTTGTTTCAATAGGAAAATGCAAAAACTGCATTTGACGAATATTTATCTTAACATTCATGGCATAGTTTTATTGATAGAAATAGATTAAAGTTGTGTGACGGACAGTTGCTGATGCAATTCTAACATTATCTTTATAAAACAGATATGTTACTGAAAATGCATTGTATGTCGGTTGTATGCCCTGGTGAACTCTCCCATTATCTTTATATAAAAGAAATATTACTTAAAATGCATTGTATGTCAATTGTATGACCTGGTGCATTCTTCCATTATCTTAATAGAAAAAGAAAGGTTACTGAAAATGCACTGCATATCGGTTGCATGTCTGGATGCACTCTTCCATTATCTTTATAGAAAAAGAAATGTTACTGACAATGCATTGTTTTTCTGTTGACGATCAATCAGATCTAGACGAATGCTACATTTTCAAACTCTTTTAACTTTATTTGCAAGGCGTCACCATGGTGGAGTGCAGTCAATACCTTGTCAATTGGCATGGCAAGGCCAGTTCCGTCACTCAGTACTCCAAATGAAAGTCCTACACAGATAAGTTTATTATTATCATCATCATCAACAACTAGGAAAACACCAGCACCCGAATCACCATATGTACAAAATCTGGCAGATGATATTTCCATCAATCCATGCATAGTTATTGTTAATTCTTCTAGTCTATCACTGTCTCTTTTCAGTGTTCCACTTCTGTTTGAGTATCTGACCATGCCTTTTGTTAACCGAAGAAGACCTCGCGTCAATCCCGTTTCACTGCCAATCTTTATAACAGCCCTTTGAATCTTCCAGTTATAAGGGTGTAGAATCATAGTTCCTGTGTCAAACTTTGGAGGCTGATCTAGACTAAAACCTGAAATATAAATAAAGGTTTTCAATATGACAACATATATAATATCGACAAAAATGAATGTACAATTCCATTTTAAACTACCTTTGTACATTCTGCTAAGTGGGGTCTATGATACGTTGTTGTTTGATATTGATCATTGTTTATATAGTTTTGACTAAAATCAAATTTGTTCTTAAATACATATTTTATGAAAACTAGTGGCTCAGTATAAACACTATATCAGACTTTGTATCATATGTGTGTGCATGCTTGTTAATATTAATAATGTATCAGATTTTGTATCATATGTGTGTGCATTATTATTAGTATAAACACTGTATCAGACTTGGAACTGATCTCATCTATCCTTAAAATTTGGTAAATGTTGCAGAAAGATCTGTTGACACCACATGAATATAAATATCGATCCTTTGTCATACCACCATTATCATGCAACTTATGCTTGTTGAAGTTGGCTTGTGGTGATATGTACAGCTTATTTTCATGTCGAATCTCATGTTGAACAGCCTGTAAATCCTTATGGCATAATGAGTCATTTTGCAACGTTGAATTCAAGGGCTGATAATCAGTGAAAAATCAGCTGGACCATCAATATTAAGATAACAATCAGACGCAGTTTAACATATTCAAAATGGCTGTTTGTCATGTAATTCAAACGACTGTGGCTATATCATATGACTGTCACATATCTACTTTGTAATTCTTATGCATCAAATGACGGAATGGATGAACTAACAATACTAGAAGAAATTTGGGTTACAATGTAAAATTCCTTTGACCATTTCCAAACTTGATGCAATGTTGAAAAATAAAAATAGATGATCATGTTAGTCGTATGTTGAAGCTATAGTACTGTCAATACATTTTTTTTTTAAACCCAACCATTCTGAATTATTTAATTCACATATACTTGACACCTAAATGTTGATGGAACAGCAAGAAATGGTATGTGTCCAAAATTGATTAACCTATATGCTTATGTGTTTCAGACAATCAGCCCACCAAATTTGCAGTTTATATAAAATAAGATCATACCCTAAACAACACCACATGCCAGTACAGGTTTGGGAATCTTATATTACTAGGACATGACAGATGGAAACATTTCTGGATAACATGACATCAGCTATAGACTCTAGTCAAATTATGTGATTTTCACTTGCATGACATAAAATCAGCCTTAGACTACAGTCAAATTATCTGATTTTCACTTGCATAACATGACATCACTTTTAGACTATAATCAAAGTATCTGATATTTACTTGCATAACATCAGCTTTAGACTACAGTCAAATTATCTGATTTTCATTGAATGTAACAACTGATTAACAAGATACGTGACTTTTAAGTCACGTTTACGCAAAACTTTGCAAATGCTGACATTGTTACTTCCACAAAAAGTATTTAAACGAAATGAATCATCAAAGTTGAAAATGTGTGAAAATATAAGAACAGAACCATAACATTGCTCTCTATGGTGAACCATGCTTTCTTTTTAAGCATATAAGCATTTCTCCTTTTAATGTGTGAATTGAAAAGATTTCCAAAATTTGCAACAATGTTAATTTTCTAAAGGCATAGTGCAGAAAATGTAGATTGAATACCATAGATATGCTCCCTATATCAGATGAACAAACTAAATATGTAGCATCAATACTCTATAATGTAAACTCAACTTGAAGACCTAAAAATATTTCCTACCTGAAACATTTGTAGCAATTTTATGTTTTCTAATTTCATTGTAGTTTTTTTCTTCTTGTAGTTACATCATTATAGATATTCTAAAGATTAGGTCTGTACAAAGTCCTCACTATTGTTATAACTTATGACAGTAACACCATACATAATAGTGAATCATATTCAAACTTATTACTGATAATAATAACACCCTAAAGTTGTAGACAATTGCTGTCAATCTTGTTGACTGTGACTTTCAAAACATTTAACCTAAGATCCTTGTGTTCACCATTATACTTTGCAGGTAAGACAGGTAAGATGAACTTCCATTGTAAAAAATATACCTGTAATGATATTGTAAAAGAGTCTGACCGAACGTATAAAAAATTGACTTTCAAAATCTTTCAAACAATTTTTTAACATTGTTTCTGTTGCTAGAAGAAAGACATCTCACCATGCTTAATCAGGTTAATCAGAAATGGTTTCCTAAGGAATATTCGATTCAAAAGTATCAAAATGTTTTTCTCCTTTTCATGTGTGTGTTGAAAAGATTGCCCAAAAAATTCAACAATGTTAGTTTTCTGAAGGCATCTTGAAGAAAATGTAGATTGCGTACCATAGATGTATTATCTTTCCCAGATGAACTAACTGAATGTGCAGCATCAATCTTGTATATATCTATATCTTGAATTAATTAATTAAAATAAAGACTCAATTATCTACAAATAATCACTCATCTAAAATAAGGACAAAAACAAGTATGATACCCGCATCTTCCAATTGTGATTGTTCTATTGGCACAAATACTCCTGCATTTGGGAATCTGGAGGTGATTTCTATAACAGCAGCATCTATCCCAAATGTCTCTGCTGATGATGGACTCCAGTCACCACAAAACATTGCATGTAACACTTTTCCACATAATCGATGATTGTTCTGATAGTTAGATGCAAAGGAATCATTATCAGGTGGCTGCACAATTTCCTTCACTATTGGATCATTATGTGTTATGTTGGCTAAATCTATTAGTTCACTGTCGCAAAACACAACATGTGCACAAGTCAAAAACCCAATCCTATCTGAGTTAATTTTAACAAAAGGTCCAATAGTTCTACTTTGAGGAATTCCAGCTGGACCAACACTACTTCCCATTCTAAGAGGTTCCGTTAGCTGTTTGCTTTTATGACGGAAAGTGTTTTCTTGGTCATTGTTTTGTGAATCTGCATTAGAAGAAAAATAGCCTTCTCTAACATCTACTGCAATACTTACTTCCTCATTTACTTTAAGCCTTTTTGGAAATGGCATCTCGCCAAATGGTATTATGCCCTTTACTCTGCAGTAAAGAATTACACAAGTTTCCTGAACTAAACCTCTGGAATTGGATGAAAGTATTCCACTGGATGATATTGCCTCTAAATTGCTGTGTTTTGCAAAGAGACCTTCTCCATGAATTGTGATTGCTTCATTACCCAAATCACAGCGTTCAGGGGTCACATCGCTTTTTATGTTACGTTCATGAGCTCTTGCTAAAGCGGACTCTTCATCAGTTTTATTATATTCCCTATAGATTACTTTCAAGTCATAGAAAGATTGCATTGATATGTCAAATGATCCAGAATAGAAGCACATAAGAACTGTTTGAACGTTTTCTGGACTAATTGCTTCTTCACCTGCCCATATCCGAATATGTTTCTCACTAAATCTTTCTTTAAACTGCTGCACAATAAAATGTAAAATAATTTCCATTGACTTTTTTCCGCTTTGCTTACTAGCCTGAGACAGTAACGTTTTAATACAAGATTCTGGGGGATCATCTGAAATGTAGGCCTTTAGATCTGATTCACTAGAAAGCAAATGGCAAATTCTGTCTTCAGTCAAGTTATCTGAAATATATAAAGACAAGTACATATGACCAAATGTAAATGCTATTTGAGCATTATGGTCAAGTTTATAAATAATTTTATTGCACACCTTTAAACTTTTATGTCCCTTAACAGGGCATTTGATGCAGATGACATAGCGTTAAACCTGGAATGATCTGAAAACTTTGCTTTTCATTACTATGATTTCCACTCTAGAGTCAATATTATTGTTGAAATTGTTTGTAAGTATAAAAAAAAAACTTCTCGGTCTTAGTCACCATTTGATGAATACTACCTGTTTTTACAGGCCTCATCAAAATGAGTATCGCTTTTCAATAATCCCCGTACTGCTGCAGGCTGACAATGCTGTATGAACTTTGTTATATTCTTAGCATCTTCATAGACCTATTTATGAATATTAAGGTGGTTGGAAAGAATAATCATCTCTACCATACAGCGCTCTCTTTTAAGACTGTGAAGCTGGTCATTAACACTACCATACTATAGAGAACACTTCTGACTTGATAGTCTGCACTTGTTTGCTTGGGGAGGTGGGCGATGTTTGTCCAGCAATAAACGCTGGCACTTATTAACTATTTCTTCTGTGGGATGTAGCAAAATTGTCATGATCGCTTGAATGTCATTGATTTGTAAAGTGATATTTATCAAAAAATTTATTTAAAACGATTCCTGAACGATTATAGAATAGAATGGGTCACCTAAAGAGTATAACGTGATGACTATATTCAAACAATAAGGTCGTTGTAGCAGTGGAGAAGCATGACTGAAAAAATGTATAATTGTTCTCTTTTACAAAACAAGGAAACAAAGAAATATATTTCAACATATCAGTCAACACTTGATGCCATAACTAGTATTAATAAGTATTAATGCAACATAATGGATGTTTTCTAAATGATTAATGTATTCCCACCTTAATTTTCATATCAAACGTATTTAACAAACACTATTTGTGTGCATCTGTATATTACATAAATTTACCTGCCTACATGCAGAATTTTCGATTTGTTGCTCATGATTACGCATTTATGTTGCGAGTTTAAGACCATTTTTCAGCACATGATAGGCTGTATATAGCAGCCAGTGGAAGAAAAACTGGACATTGTCATGTAGTTATAGTACTCCCAAATCAATATAGCCTGAGACTACACAGGATTTTGGTTGAGAACCTATATAGACGGAGTTATATTGTCATGTAGTTATAGTTACCTTGTTTGCCATATCCATTATCCATAGGGGTCTGTATAGAAGGATGTGTTTCCATCTCTTCACTTGACTGGCTTTTATCTATCTAGATGCCATAAAGGAAATAGTATTTGTAGCCTATGGCAAAACTTAACATACACAAATAATAGTGGTCTATGATATAATACTGTAACAAACTTCAATAATTTCAGACATATCCATATTACTGATATTGGGAATAGGCATTCATGGGGAACTATCTATATATGTATATATATATATATATATATATATATATATATATATATATATATATATATATATATATATATATATATATATATATACATATATATCTATCTATCTATATATATATATATATATATATATATATATATATATATATATATATAGATAGATAGATAGATAGATAGATAGATAGATAGATAGATATAGATATAGATATAGAAATATATATATATATTAGACCTTGTCAGCGGGCTGGACAGCGGGCTGCTAGACCACTTCTGCAGGTCGAAACCGCTTGGCGGGCTGCTAGGCCTCTTCTGCTGGTCGGAACTGTTTGGCGGGCTGCTAATGGAGAACGTAATTGTGTAATTCGCAATGCTGATTGAAGAAATCGTCTTGCTGTAATAGCAGAACACTATTTGGTTTCCAGGCCCTCACTTCTTAAGAGTGAGGAAAACCCAGATGGCTATAATGTCACTGCTAAATCCGCTGCTAGATTGTTGATTGTAAATCGTGAGTAATCGTGAGTAATCGTGAGTAATATTCTCTCGCTAAGTCTCTATGGATACGTCCTACTGCCTTGGAAGACAAGTGAAGAATGAAATGATGAACCCGTAGCCAGACTGACGAGTACTTCTTTATATATAGTTCAAACGCGGACGTGATGGAAAACACCCCCTTACGTTCCAAAAACTTACATTATCCCTATCATTACCAAAAACACGCGGACTTAAAAGAAAACACTCACTCACTTTTTTACTTGATTAATATCCATTATACATTGAACAAGTTATTTTTGAAAAAATACCTTGGGTTTATAGACACACTTCAAACAAAAGTAAAATGAGACAGTGATTATAGACTCACTTCTATTTTTTTTTTCTAACTTCCTTGCATACCATGAGCAAATTGAATGATTAATTCTTTTCGAGAATATTGGGTAGCCCTGAAAAGGGCTGTTTTTTTTTTGTTTGTACGAGGAAGGATGACAATCTTTTATCGTCTAAGATTGCGTCCTCGTCTGGCAACAGGATAGGGTCTACTTCTTCGGAAAGAGAAAGAGAACTCTTTCGTGTCCACACGACAGTCAACAAAGCTTCTGTCTGGTTCCTGCTGATGTTGTTGTTGTTGCTGCTGCTGCTGTTGCTGCTGTTGTTCTCTCTGCTCTCTCTGCTGCTTCAGAAGGCGATACTTCTCAGTCCATTCTTCTTTCTCTTTCTGAATTTCTTCTCTGAAGAGTCCTTCTATGAGGTCTTCTGTTACTTGTAACATTCTCACATTCTCTATCTCTTCAGGCTTTGACATCAGATTGTGTCTGATACGATGTAGAGTGACGTAAGCTTCGTTCAGCTTGGCTAGTTTTGAATACATCTTCGTAGGAGGATGAGTCAAACAATGGATGGCCAGACTGGAGACTACCCCTGCTTTATATGGTTCAAGCGCGGACGTGATGGAAAACACCCCTTGACGGTTTAGGGTTTGGAAACATTGAGATAGTTTGATGTGAGGGATAGAAAGAAGAGTCAAAGAACATTTATATGAATAAAAATGTAAAACAAATGACAGACGCATTGCTTTCAAAACACAACATTTTTATTCAAAACACAACATTTTTTCAACTAACAAACATTTTTTCAAATAACAAACATTTTTTCAAATAACAAACATTTTTTTCAAATAACAAAATTTTTTTTACTTCCATAACACTAATACATTATCTTTGACATGGTTGACAACGTTGCGAATTAAAGTGAGATTTCCACTGCTGGAAGTCTTTAGGCCATTGATGTACCTAGCTAAAGACAACAGATAGCTATAATGGTCACAAAACCATCGATCTACTTTGTCATCGTTTCGAGACGAATGACGATCAAAATAAGTCACTAAATGTTCTAAAGAATATCCAAGACTACGATGATGCAGATAATAGACACAATATTGTCCACACACCATAGAATATGTGCTTTGTAATTTCACATTATTGAATCGTATCGTCTGGGCATTTCTTCTCATAAAGTCAATGATATCATCTTCGAAAGGGGGCAATCCATACGAATCAAAATACTCCACACAACCCTCTTGAGGAAAGTAGACAGCTACCCAGTGAGTTCCTGGAAGATGACTGTCATCTGTGTTGATGACATAAGCTTGATTCTCTTGAGGTTTGCGATGAGGTAGTTCATCTTTAGCACACACGACAGGATTCCAAGAAGCAGTGTACGAACTACGGTTCAAAAGATAATAAAGTTCCCAGGTATCCATTTGTTTCTTGTGTAGCCTTGTTTTTTTTTTTCCCTTTTTTTCACAGATGATGATAAGTCATCAATTCGATCCAGACTTTTTGCTTGAAAAGGTCTGACAAGTAACTGATGGTTTGCTTTGTCTCTTTACTCTTGGCTAAGAGAGTTTCGATGCGATCAATTTCTCGAGCAAACAATGGAGGAGAGGAATGATCACGTAAGCCTTTATACCACTGATGTAACACGTCTTCTTCTGAGATGAGACTCCAAGCTTCGTTCAGATAATTGTCCAATTTTTCTTCTTGACTCATCATCATACATTTATCGTGTTGAATTTGACTGGGATGATCGATTTGACATCCATAACAATCTTTTTTAATCATGTCTCTCATTTTATCTTCCAAGTGTTGTGCAAAACAAGACACTAACTGTTGTTCTTGTTCTGGCCATCTGGATTGCATGATCACTACCTCTTCTGTTTGGTCTTGGGGATCTGCTTTTTCTGTCACCTTCCATTCCATGGATTCTTCACTATTCAAAGAAGGACAAGGGTCTTTCATAGTGTCTAATAGTCTAGAATGACTTCTCTCAAACTGTTAATTTCTATGGTATTATCGAATTCAGCATACAGAATGACATTCACCGTTTCGGTAAGAGGTCCTGCAAACTGAAGTTCCACACGCAGTTGCCCTGATTTTATAGGGTGGAAATGTCCCTCGTCGCTGCCTTGGTCTGGAGTGAAATCAAAAGCCCACAAAGTGTAACCTTTTGCATAATCGTCGTAGGAAATACCGTGACTGGTGTTGGTTCCTAACTGACCTGTGGCTTCATACAGTGACAAGTACGACCTCAAGTAATTCTTCTGTTCGCCAAAGTCGGGTTCGAAGGGACGGGTACACAAAGTTTTGCCATCGCGACTGACTTCGATTTTGGATACTCCGCTGTGCTTAAACTGGAAAGGATTTTCATCGTGGGCTCCGTTGAGGGCTGCATTGTTGACGATTCCGATGAATAAACGTTTGGGTAACTGTCCTTGGAACAGATGATCTTCGATCTTAGATCGGAGTCCTGCGGCAATGGTGAAAGTTTTGACTTCCACGCGTCGTATCGGATACTTGGCTGTCGTTCTGCTCAAAGTGTGACTGATATCATTTCCCACTTTAGGTAACACTTCCACACGACGCACGTATAACCTGGCCTCCTGGATAATGGTTTTGTATTCGTTGGCATGAGCCATCACATGGAAAGCAGTACTACTACGATTCAGTCTCAAGCGGATATCTACTCCGTTCAGCAAATGCTTTTCTTGAAACCACATGTCCAAATGTAAACGATCGAACAGTTCTAAACTACGGCCTTGCAGAATTTTCTTTCGACGGTCGTTAAAACCTACATTGTGAGGATCGGCAGGATTGTCACCCTCAGCGGCTACGGGCAAGGCTGTGTCGTTAAACTTATCTGCTGTGTCAGGTTTCCATACCACGCAAGCATCTAGATGAGTGTTTTTGGCTTCTTTTCCGTACGTCAAGAGATTTTCGAGGTACGCTCGGTAAGGGTAAGTATCCATACTACTGCTGATCAGTTTTGTTATTCATGTACAAATCCACAAGCAAGGAATGCATGAAATTGTTGACAGGAGCAACTCTATCATTGACTCCTGGATTGGTGTTGTCCGTTTTGGTTACTTTCACTTTCAAATACAAGTAACTGTTATTGAGATCGATGTAATCTTCGGGTTGTCCTTTGATTTCAAACTCAATGGAAGCTGAATCCGTCAAAGAGGAGACGGGATGAAATTCAACCCATTGGGCTTCTTGCATGGTCGTCATCGTGGGTGGCATGGCAAAGAGATCCAGTTCCGACTTGGAACAGGCACAAGATTCTTGGTGCATCATTTTTTACTTTTAATAATCAAAAATGTCTAAGTCTCGAGCGGTTCTTTTTTTCTTTGTCTTTCTAGCTTTAGAGGTATGGAGACTTTTGAAAGGGTGTCTTCGTCGACGCTTTCTACATTGTCCTTGCTGTGTCCTCAGGGAAGTAGGAATGTCAGACTCGGTACCGTTCAGGGCATTTATAGGACTTTCTCGTCGACCCAAAATTTCTTTACCCGTTTGAAGCAAGACATTTTTGCCTGCTCTCAAAAAGCTTCTTTAGGGTTTTGTTTGTCAATGAGAACATTTTGAAGAAAATCTTTGCCTTTAGTCAATGCGGCATCTTTTAAGGCTTGCAATCCTCGTGTCACCATCGGTTTCAAAACAGGGACCACGGAACGAAAGGCTGATTTAAACATATCTCCTAAACCATGTCCTCGTTGTCGAGTGACTCCTTGGTACACAGGATACATCAGTTTTTCAGTTGTTTGAGAATCGTTTTTGAAAATGGAGTTTCACTGTGACTTTCCATTTGGTAAATGGAATATTTTGTCCTAGTTCTCCTTTTATAGTAATGTTGACACTGTCGAAATACGACTTACTGACAGGTAAATAATGAGGATGTACAAATTCACGGTGAACGTGATAGGTATTTCCACCTTCCTCGTCAGCGGCAGTGGTATCCACTTTGAACGGAATGACACGTAGTAACGGTACAGAGGTGTGTCCTACCACGTTGTACTCCACCACATCGGAGTAAACAAACATCAAGTTGAGACCTTGGTTCATTTCTACAGAGGATCGAAAATATTTTACAAAATCCGAGTTACTACTTATGCCTGGTATTTCTTTTTTGTTCGGGAGCATCTTGAGGTCTCCACCTAAAATATCAAACAATTCAGGACAAAAGGTAATGGCTATTATTTTCTTCTCTGAAAATTTGATCAAGAGGCGACGAGCCACTTTAATGTACTCAAAGGTAACACTTTCTTTGATTCTTTCCAGGGGTTTACCAAACACAGTATTGAACCTGTTGGCAATCGTAGTCACTAAATGTTGACCACTAAAATAGTAGCCTGCATGAATGGTAATCACATAAGTGGACAGTTGTTTCGTTAAGGGCTCATTTGATTTCTTGGTGTCTATGCCTGTGACGCCTCGTTCGTCTAAGGCTTGTTGCAATTGCTTGTCATACACTTCTACTGTAAAGTGTTTTGATTTTCGACGATGTTTTTGATTTGTGTCGGGTGAATCATTTCGACTAAAGCTACTTCCCAATGATCATCTTGATCAAAATGCATGGCTTGAGGTAATTTAGACGTGTAACAGCACAACGTGTTGTTAGGAAACACCTCCATGGAACTGTCACTAGGTAACGTTAAGTAAAATTGGTTAATCGTGTTGTTCATATTTCCAATGTTCTTCTGTCCGAGGAGTCACTCGAGGTTAAAGGAGTGTCTAAAAGAGGATTGTAATTGGAAGGGGGACTTTCAGGAGAATGACTAACGTTGGACGCAGGGCTCCCAATAGTGTTACTATTGTTCCCGTTGTAAGAGTATTTCAGGGAAGGATTGGGAAGAAGATACCCGATACAACTGCTGAGTAAAATGGTCCACAATTGTTTGTCTCCTTGTTGCAAACTCAAATTAGCAATGGCTGCACCGATGACACAATACACTACAAAGATTTGACAGAAAAAGACGATTTGCGTTTTAGGGACACATTCTCCACACCACACCCACAAAGGTTGCTTTTGTAAATCTTGCAGAGAGGAAGTGGGTGAAGGAGTAGTCACTGTGGTCACTGAAGCTGTATTGAAAGGCATGATGGTCACTTCTTTTTATAGTCGATGACTTGCGCAGCGTCAATCCAAGAATCAAAACTAGGAGGATATCCTTTCCAACGTACTTTGACTTCTTTGACACGGCGTTTTCCTACTTTACGGGTTCTTCGTTCGAGAATGCTTTCAATGTCGTACACGTCGTCTTCTTTTTTGGTGACACGTTGTAACTCAGGCAAGTAAAATGTTCCTTTTAATACTTCTCCGTTCATGTCTTCCAATTTATAGACGGTAGGATGACGATCACGCACTCGTCCAGTAACACGAAACAATTCCAGTTGGGTAAGTAACCTTTGTCAAAAGTGCGTTTGGTTTTGCCAATGCGTACCCAATCTCCCGGGGTTAACACTTCTCTACCTTTCTTGAGGACAGCCATCGTTCGTGACGTACCAAACAGGCGCTCAAAAACAGTCACTTCGTTGTCGGGTGTCACCTCTTGTGGGGCACGTCCAATGCTTCTATGGTAAGATTGATTGTAGGCTTGAACTAAGTGCGGTAAGATGTCGATGTACTTGAGAGTGTGTTGATGCGTAAAATATTTCCACATGCGTTCTTTCAAGGTACGTTGAAAACGTTCCACGATACTGGCTTTGGTTTCAGGATTTTCGGTGGTGAAAAAATGAATGTCACGTTTCTTTAATTCTCGTTGGAAAGCTTGGTTCAGAAATTCGGTGCCTTTGTCGGTTTGCCATCGAAGAGGGTGACGACCACTTTGTTTCAACACCAGTTGCAAAGCTCGTACTAACTCTCTGCTCGATTTGGATGTCAATGGTACAACCCAGGCAAATTTAGAAAAGACGTCGATGACACAAAACAAATATTTGTAGCCACGATTGTAAGTGGCTAAATGAGAGACATCGGCTAAATCGGCTTGCCATTGATGATCGATGCCTTCCACTTGAGTGCGACTTCTGTGAAATTTTCGTCGAATGGGTTTGTGTAAAGTGTACGTCGCTTGTTCCTGTAACCATCGTTGTACTGCAGGTAAACGGAGCTTTTTCAGGCGAGGTTTGGCAGCACGATACAATTTCTGAATGCCTCCGTAACCAGCAGGGTGAGATGGATCGTAGTAAATGCTGGCTAAGACCTTCTCCATGGTTTAGTTAATACGGTACCCACTCTTTGAGGATATTGCTTTGGGTGGGACGGAATGGGGGTTGTTTGGAAACGGTTTTACGTGTCCGATGGGCCACAGGAGTTGACGTCGAGGGTATTGGTGGTGGTAGTGGAG
This sequence comes from Unio delphinus, assembly GCA_029339505.1. Lineage (NCBI taxonomy): Eukaryota > Metazoa > Mollusca > Bivalvia > Unionida > Unionidae > Unio > Unio delphinus. The sequence goes on along the minus strand of JAQISU010000184.1, from coordinate 509,130 downwards.
GTAATGAGATAGCTTCTTTGGCCTTCTTTTCTTTTTTCACTTCTGCTTTCCTTTCTTTCTTTTTCACTTCTGTCGAAGAAGGAGTTGCCATCATCTTTTTAACCCAAGTTTTGAGTTCTTCTCGTGGAGGAGTGGGGGAAGGGGTTAACAAGGAAGCGGCAATCTTACTCGAAATGGGTGTGGTGGTGGTGGTGGGTGATTGAAAGAGATCCTGGGGTTCTTCTTCCTTGGGTAATGGTGGAGTAACGTCTGTTTTAACCACTGCAGAGGGTGAGGGTGACGGGTTATTCATTAGAGCCTTAAAATCGGACAAAGTGGGTTGAGCTGTTTGTTCCACAGCTTTTCGATGAAAGAGCTGCAGTCGTTTCAAGAGTTGACCGTACTTTTGTGATTTGTCGGTTTCGGACAAATCGTGACGATGCATCAAGGATTGCAATTCGTGTTGTAATTGGGACATCTCGTTCAAATCAGGATTGGGTGGGAAATGGGGGGTACGTTGTTCTTGGCAACGATGGTATTCCATCCATCGTTTGTAAGGAACTAAAGTCAGTTTTCGTCCTTCCATAGGCTTCCAAAGGTTATGTCTGAGATTGTGGTGCTCCATAATGCCCTTTTATCTTCTACCCATTCCATTGATAAACCCTTGCGACATCCCTTGACCCATCCCTTGGGGCGTCATCCCTTGAGTCATCCCTTGTAGCAAACCTGGTATTATACTTGTCAACAAAGGAGCAATAATGGGTAAAAATTCTCCCCGTTGCACCAGCATCTTTTTCTTTTGACGGACGGGTATTTTCTTTTGGACCATTTGACGAAGAACGTGTCGATGTTTGGCTAAGCATTTTTTCTGGTGTGAAGACAAAGGTATCGTGCCTTTCAAAACATTCAAACAACATTCGCACACGGTATCGATGACATCTTTGGAGGCCGTTTTAATGATTTGTTTTCGCATGGGTGGAGAGGCTTTGGACAGGACAGACAACACATCTCCGTGTTTGACTAAACGAGGAGGTAGTCCTTTCCTTTTCTTTCCCTTGGGGAGTGAAGAAGAATGTTTTGTGCGAGGTGGCATCTTTGCTTGTTCGTTTCACAATACCACTGGTGTCAATGTCTTGGTACACACTCTCTTTTATTTACTTTTTTGGGAACTAGCGCTTCGTCAAAAAGGTAACAATGTGTTTCCCAAAATTGTCAAAGGATCCTCCTTTTTGGTGACTCTGATTTTTCTTTAAAGGACGTTGATGTTTGGTTTTAAAGCTTTTGGTGAGATGACGACATTGTCTTTTTCCTGTTCCTTTTTGGGTAGCAGAACGTCGAGGATTGTAATGTGTACGTTTTTGAGGAGACATTCTTGAGTGTTCAGCAGTAGTGCAGGAAATATTGATTCCTGTTGTTGTCCTCAAGTCATTTTTATACTGGAATACGACGCCACTGATTATCTTTGCGTCGTATCAACTTCATGGCAGGTAACACACGTCGTGAAGGAGTTCGCAATGGACTCAATCGGGACAGTTCTTGTTTGGACAAATCTAGTAAACTCTTTAACATGCCAGATCTTTCTTGGACTTTGACTTTGGGGGCAGGTACTTTGTGAGCAGCTGCTACTGACGTTAATGTGGACGAGGGTGTCACCGGTGAAGGAGACGTTTTAGGAGACGCAGATTTCCAATGTTTCATCAAATTAGGAAAAACGTGTGTCATATTGGTTTTGGCTGGCATCACCCGCAACGGAGAAGTGGAAGTCCCTGAGGCTACTGACAACGTAGTCCCTACCAAACGTCCTTGTAGATCTTTTCTAACAGGTTGTGGTTGACGAAGGTAAGGTTGTGTCCTGGCTGAAGTGCCTCTTTTGCGAGGGACTGGTTTTTTCTGTGGACTTTTCTTTTTCTGTGCTTTGGTCTTGCCACCCTTGTTCTTTTTCTTTGGGGTTCGTTTGGCTTTTCTTTTCTTGGGATGAACTTTGGGAGCATTGGGATCCCATTTTAAAAGGGAACGAATGATGACACCTCCTAGAGAACCACTACCTCCAGGTTTCAATATGATTTGCTTTTTGATTTGAGTGTCGATGCGAGGATTGGCTAGTTGTGTTAAGTCTGTTTTGTTTCTGTCAAAAAAGCGTTTGGTTTGATGTGGAATGTGAATGATGCCTTGCAGTATTTGACGTGCTGTCACCGTAAACCATCGTAAGACTTCTTTGAGACTGGCATCTAAGACGTGAGCACGTCTTTGTGGATTTTTTTCGCGACTGATGCCGTACAAGGCACGAATCAATTTGATGGGAAGATGAGCCTGAAGGGATGTCATGTTGACGATGTATGAGACAAGGTTAAAGTAACCCAAGGTTTTTATAGATTTTTTAGTGCTTCATAGGGTTATGTCGACGACGAGGACGTGTACACGACAAGTCCTCCGTCTTGACACCAGTCGTGACACAAATCGGTACGAAATCGCAAATAATCAGGGGTAGTGGGTTTTAAATCCACGAGTAAATAGGCGTGTGGCGTTTGAGTGGCAGATTCGTACGCATGAGTCAGCCAAGGTGGTCCTAACTGTTTGGCTAAGACTTGCACTTGTGATTTATCTCGAGGACTTTTAAACAAGACCACGTAATGAGCATTGCGATTAATGGTACGATGGGCTTTACTTTGTTGAAATAAATTTTGTGTAATGTAAATGACACTGGCATTACGATGATGCCCTTTACGTGTAAACCACAGTTTAATTTCGTCTTCGTCTTCTCCTAACATGTCGTCAAAAATAACCCAATGCGTTTGACTAGGGTCAGACACGATCCCCTCGTCTTCTTTAGGAATGCCTTCCACAAATACAATGGAATCACCTTGACTTTCTTGCAGGAGGCTGTATGACGTTTGCCACTCTTTGTAACACCACACGATACGCTGAGGTGGACGATCGATCAAATGATGTTTATGTTCGATCAAACGTTTGACAAATTCGGTTTTGCCTGAACCGCTCGGTCCAGCAATTAACATGTCAAAAGGATGACGAAGATACAAGGCTTCCCAACTAGCATGATCTAAGTGTTCGTCAATGACTTTGAATGTGGAGGAGGAAGGAGTAGTAGAAATAGTAGAGTGGGCCATTGTCGTGTAGGGTATGACAGTATTGACACAAAAACAGACAAGACAAGAGGTTTTTATACTTTTTTTCAAGACACGTTTATTTCAATGCAACACGAAAGACAAATATATATAATAGCCAAATGGATAAATACAGGAATAAAATAAACAGGGAAACGATCAAAGTGACATATAAACAAGTTACTGTACAACATGATTTGGGTAATGAACGTCTCCTAGAGGTAGTGCGTAATGTTCTTATAGTCTCCTCTACATGAGGTATAGTCACATAAGTGTCTTCGCGAAAGGGTCTTTGTGGGGGAATGTCCATGACAGTTCTGTCTTGAACAGAGGGATTGTCCTGGGTGACAGATTCTTTCTCTTCTTCTTCTGGTACTGTCACTAACACAGGTTTAAAAGTGACTTTTTTCACTCGACGATGAATTTTAGGAACACAACGTTTGGGCATAATGGGATGTTTCGTTTGTCCACGCCTCAAAATCCCAACTTTTCCAATGACGTACATCTGTCCAATGAGGGTGTAAATCACAAGCTACACACACATCTTCGTACACTGCTTCCGTACGTAAAAGTTGCCGAATCTTTTTTTCCTGTAGAGGTCGAGACGTATCCAGATGAAACCGCAAGGCTTTGAACAGAATGAGCCTCTCGTGGACATTTAAAGGAGTCACCATACTGTCTTTTTTTTTGGTAGGTAGTGTTCGTAAAGTGTCCACAAGGAATCGACAGGTAAACGAAATCCCAGAAAGCAAGTCACTAAAACACACACTACACGTCGACCCCAATTCATAGGGCACAGTTCTTGCAATAAGTGTTCGTAATCTTTCACTGTGTGAATCTTCTCATTGATATTCTTCCATGGAATCTGTTGGATCACTAGTGATAAAGGTTGTGGCATGGTCGTTCTCTTTTATACTTCTTTAGGTCGAAAACCATCAGTCTATATTCTGCACAGAATCAAATCTCCTCCAAAAGCGAAAGTGATTAATATAACCTGTAATTTCGTCCCACTGCCATTCAGGGTAACGATTAAGATGGATCAAAGTATCTTCAGATGAAAACGTACTAAATTGGAAACAGAGCAAAAAAACACCCTTGATCCAGAGAAATCTAACATGTTGGTTAATTTTTGTCACTTTCCTCTTGTGAATTTCACGACACAAAAGTTCTACAGTCACTCCTTGAGATTTTTCTTTCGCAAGGCTTTGCCAAACGTCCTTGTAGATCTTCTCTTGCAATTCTTGTGGTAATCCTTGAATATTATGTTTTATATTATATACTGGTCTTGGTTTGTTCAACGCAATGAAGTAGTAGTGTCACTTCCAATCCCTTGGTCCTACTAAAGGTAGGTATTGACAATTCGGAGACCATCGAGCATGTTCCAGGTAAGCGGTATCTTTATGTTCCCACTCGTAAATGGACACACCACAACTGAAGCACTTGACTTTATCCCCTACGCCCGAGTAGAAAAATCCAGCTCTGGCTAATTCTTCAGGAGTTGGTCCAGGCAAATATTTTGGCCATTTATCTTTGAAGGTTTGGAGTCGACTTTTAAAGTGACAGTATTCAGGCAAGCGCACAGGGAACGAATATTCAACTCTCCTCACTTCAGTTTGATGTAGGTACGGTGAAATTCCTAGGAGTCCACGATAACGTGTGGCATCGCTTTCGCATCCCTCAGGTTTGACACGCACAGCATCACTTTCCACGGTAGATATAGGGGTAGTAGTCATAGCAACGTTCCCACGATATCCTGCTGAATCGCTAAGGCCACAGCATCTGGCATCACTACAATCACAAGGTTTATAATCGCTCCACTCTGTAACGCAATTACAGTGCAAACCGCAAGGACACTTACAGTTTCCTTCCGGACAACGACCGTTACAATGCATAGGTCTTATCCATTCAGTACTTTTCACACTTGAGGAAGGTACATTTGTTTTACAACCCTCAAATTTGAATGATGTCTGTTTAAATGGATTCATCTTTGTTTCGCTTGGTCAATGTAGTGACAAATGAACTATGGGTCTTAGACAATAGTCCTTTTTATATGCTGCCCAATTTCGATGTGACCGTACGGTAGAGTGAAGTGATTGGGAAGTCGTACTCTTTTTTGGTACACGATTTGATAGACTTTTTCCAAAGGTCGACTAACGATTTGGTGTGTGGGTAAACGAGTAATCTTGTGTGGTTCGTGGGTAGTCACTTTAAACGTTTCATCCTGTCCCAACTGTAAGGCTTCTTGAAGTACGTCAAAGATCACCACTCGAATGGTGCGATAATTGAGAGTCAATCCTTTCACTTTACATTCGGTGTGCATTTCTCCTTGAGGGTCTCGGTATTCGTAGCCGTAATTTTTAGGACCGCCACTTGCAAAACATAGAATCTTGTCGTCGGGATATTCATCGGTCCAGGCTCCTAATCGGTCTCCTTCGATGACAGGGTTGCACTGGTTCGGCCGATGAATGTAGATGCAACTGTCCGTGTCAAAATACAACACACGATCTCCTAACAGTTCTAACACTTCGTACAATTTTAAGCGAGCGTGGGCTGTCACGTAAGCCGCAATGATGACATTGCCAAATTTGTCGGCTTCTATAAAGTCTAGTTCTTCTTCGTAATTAACTAAGATCAAGTCCTCACGAATGACGTCCACGTGTTTCATGACTTTGGTTTTGTCGTGAATCATCTGGAAGTAGCGAGAAGGTTCAGACAAATACTCCGTCTTGGGTAAAGACGGTCGTTGTGCCATTTTACCCCACAAACAATTGAGCATCACTTTGGCAAACGATCGCCTTCCTTCGTTTTTCTCGATGTGGTCTAAAGTGATGCCTTCCTGCTCCCTATATTTTTCTTTGAATATCTTTTGGTCTTCGGAAGTGTGACACCAGGACGGATAGCCACTAGCTTCTTGTTTTAGTTTTAAAAAGGCATCCACGTAGTCTGCAAAAATATCTTTCTGCGTCTCGTCACCCTTGCGGTATTGTTGTGTCTTGGGAAAGTGATAAATTTCGTACACTTCTAACAGTTGGTATCCCAAGTCCAGAGCTTTAAACAATTCCACGCTCACCCACGTTCCTGTCAAGGTGCGTTCTTCCTGGCTGTGCTGACAAGGTTGGTCTTGGTTGCACGTTTCGGTACATGTGCAACACAAAGGAAACATTAGTTTTCCTTGGCAATGGTAAGGTAAAAATCCACGATTTGGTGACAAATGTGACATCGTTTCTTCCCTCGACAAACGTGAAACTTGGTACTATTGGTACGTATGACTTGTCCACAAGTAGGGCACAATCTCAGAAGCTGACAAGCATTTCTCTGCTGTGAACCTTGCATCTTCAAATGTTGTTGGTAACAGGTAGAACTGACAAAAGTGCGCTGACAAGTAGGGCAATGCACTTTTCTTGTCCTTTGTCCAGACAAGGTTGACAGGCCAAACATCCCTCACATTTCGATCCACAATGTTTGTGTTGTTCTCGATTGTTATAACCATAATCACATTTTTCACAGTAGTAACTGTATCTCAGGAATCCAGTGATACTGGTAATGGTATCAAAATGACCATTGTGATGATAGACGTGAATGTATTTTCCGTCTTTGAAATCGTGACCTCGAAACAAAAGAGGTCCACGCACTTCTTGAGGGTGTACTTTCAAGGTGTAACGTGGAGTCAAGACGTCTTGCAACTTTTGCATTTCTGGAATGCCGCAAGGGGTGTCTTTGGATATCCCTGCTTGCTGTAACAGGAGTTCTGCTTCACTTCTTTGTTTGGCTCGGTCCGATTGTTGAATAGTTTTCCAGGCTCTTTTCCATTCTGCCGTGTCGTTCTTGTTGGCATACGTTCGTCCCACGACGACAGCATGGGATAAACACATTTGGTCTTGAGGATTGTTAATTCGGACGAGACTATAAATACCAGTTTTTGTTGTTTTAAAATTTGTATTATGTTCACCCTCATATTGTTAAGTGAGCTACATTTATTTAAACTATTTATTTATAATATATTCATTTATATGTAAAAAAATGACACAATTTTGATAAACAAAATTTATCAACGACTTAAGGATGACAACATTTTGTACCGAGTTTATCCACCAGGTTTAGCTTTCATTCCATGCGCGTGCAATTCAATATGGTTTAATCTGGATTACAAAGTTGGCCGTTGGATGTATTCACTTGTTCTTTGCACCGTATTTCTTGGCACGGTTTGAAAAGTATTTGCCAAACAAACGATTATTTGTTAACCAATGTTTACAAATGTTCTGTTACTTTAGCAATTAATTTCTAGTTATAAAGTGAAACGTATACTAAAATATAACTGTCAATTAAATAATAATATAATAATAATAACGTCGCAGGGAGTTTTAGTGGCTACATGAAACAAAAGAGAAGATGGTGTCAAGAATCAGTGTGTTTCTCTACTTTCCAGATTTCATAAAACGGTTTTGATGTTGTTTTTAAAGGACAATATGTCCAATATTTGCATTACATACTGTAGTTTTAATATTTATAACAGCATTTGTTAGAACAAAATACACGTGCACTAAAGGTCAATAATTTTTAATGTTACAGAAATAAAAGGAATTATATATCAAAGATGGCGAACAAATCTCTATTCTCTGCAAAAAATGGGCTCGCCCACGTAATTTAGAGAATATCCACCTAACCTACATCTTTATTAATGGTTCCCCGAACCAGTGTCAGCCTATTACGGAGTTAGTATAAAAAAAAATAACGAAACAAAATTATTTAGATTTGATTTACTGACTTAAGTTTGGAAAGGTGAATGAATTTATGAAAAGAAAACAAACCTAGTCAATTGAAATATTTTATAGTCAATTTTTTTTCGCTAAGTTGATTTTTGTGAATGGATTGGATTAAGCCCAGTTGTCTTAAAAATCTTTTTGAGTAAGACACTCAAGCTATTTCAAGACAAACACACACACACAATATCCTTAGGTCAACTATTAAACCTTTGTTATGAAGGAAAATCCAGTGAATTTGAAACACACGCATGATTGCAGGGATATGTCCCAATGATATCAATCGGATTAGAAACAATAAATAATTGTTTCATGCAACATTTTCTATAACTTTAATTCTTTTATTTATTTAAATTTGTAGCAGTTTATATAGTGAAGTCAGTCATACTTTATTAATAAACCTAGATGCAAGTTAAATATTTTATTCCCCTCCCCAAAACTAGCACACTCGTATATAATTTTGGAATTGGGCAGTAAATAAAACCCAAAGAAGTTAAAAGAAGAAAGAAAAGATCATCAACCCCGTCCACTTTATATATTTTATTTGCCAGTTTGTTAAATTTGAAAATCTAGAGAATAATGTTATGAATTTCTAAAAAAATTTAAATGAAATAATATTAATTTAGATCTGGCTGCTGTTAAGTTGCGTTTTTATTAGATAAAAGTTGGGGTTGAGTCCATTACCCTCAAATCTTGCCACGCAAGGCATTCTAGCTATTTTAAGACCCTCTTGCCCAGCGGCAGAGAGGGAAGAACCCTACAACACTTTTAGAGGCTTTCTTTTGTTAAATTAAGGCCTCCTACGAAAAACAAATAATAACAAAACACAACACCAAAGCTTCCATCTAACCGACTGTCTCTGTTTTTGTTGTCATTTATTTAAATTATTACGGTTGTGATTGTTTACATTTTGAAGCATATTCAAACTCGCACCCTCTCTGCTGCTATAAATAAAATTATTTTCTGAACCGAATGTTTTATTAAGTCCGATATAATATCTTGATCTAGGGTGGTATCAATGGATCGTAATAAATCCATAAAAGGTTGATTTAACATGACTAAAGGAATTTCTGAAAAGATTATAATTCATATCACCGCTACACTAGGTTTGATGAATATTTCTAAGTGTGTGAGTATCAACGCCATTTAATACAGCAATAATAATACAGGTATCGCTGATCACTTTTGGTATTTGTTTATACCTCTGGGTATCACAAATCACATCTGTGTTTTTATTTATGCCTCCAGAATATATCCGAGCTGGATTTGATTGTTTATCCAGAATTACATTATCATACATTACTAAATTATGAATATGTTCATCATCGGATTCAACGCTCGGTGATTCATCGATATCAGTAATAAAATTAATAATGTCATCACCACACTCATCTAAACATTTTGCATTTTCATTAAAATCTTTTAACACATTGTAACATCTTTGATCGTCTACAGAATGTGCCAATAAATACAACCTGTACCATTTTAAGCATGGCATTATGAAATTAAGTAACAGTTGCGTCTTACCACTTCCAGATGGTCCAATTAATGTCCTTTTGATCGAATTGCGTAGCACAGCAATATGCTTAACAGATTATTGTGTTTTTGTCGCTGAAAGATACATTACATTCATTATATTATAAATAAATTATGGATCTATAATGTGTGAAATGTAAGACGCGTACTAGCACAAACGACTTAACAACAATTACAACAAGCAATAACAGATCAAGGCGCACCGGCAAGTGTGTACAATATGGTACAAACAAATTTAGATTTATTTCTATGAAATCAGTGATGATTAAGAAAACAACAACAACAAAGAGGTGATATTGCAGCAACATTGACAAAATTACCAGTCACTCCGGGGGCTAAATACCAAGGAGAGAAACATTTTCAAGGATATAATTACTGCGGCCCTGGAACCAGACTTGATATCCGATTTGACAGTCAAGACCAACCAGAACTAAGTGCATATCCGATAAACGCTATTGACAAGGCTTGTCATGGTCATGATGTGTCTTATCAAAGTAACAATCTGCAGTATACACATATCGACTTAGATTCTATCACGAATAAATATTTCAAAGAATCATTAGCTAACCTATTTGTAAGATCTGCGATAAATGATAAACTATTACTAGGTTCCGTTAATTTATCAGTTGATTAATATTATGATGGAATCTGTTTATTATTCCCCAATAAAATACTTTCGTGGGAAATCAGCTATTAATAAACTCGCCAAAGCAGCAAAAGTCAAAGAAGTTACTGCAGCAGTTTGGTTATCAAGACTGGCAATATCACAAATGTATCTACCATTACCCAAACAAATACACTTTTCTTATTTTGATGTCATCGTTCCACACGAAGTTCATCAGACGGAAATATTATTTCCTCCACATGATTCTGTCAAAAGACGAACTTACAAATACGCTAACTGTAGTTGATATTGCGAGTAGATAGAAAGAAGAAGAGCCATTATCTACGAAGATGGAGAAATAAGCAGCTTCAGCGTTTAACGAATTTATCAGCGAGGACCTTTGCAATGGCCACATCTATTACGGGTTGATCCTGGCAAGTAATATCAGGGTGCGGTATCATCACTGATGACGCAGCATAATGTCAGCATCAGACGAGGACATACAACAATACAGTGTGATCAGGCAATTGTTGAACGATTTAATCAGACACTTGTTGAGCGGTTATTTGGATTTCAATAAGCTAAATAATGTATTCAAGACAAGAAATCTCGTGAATACATTGTAAGATTACCAAGTGTGATAGCTGCATTAAACAATCAAATATGAAACCGAATAACGCAATCACAAAAAATATATAACCACAAGAAATGCCTTTTCTAATCAACAAATAATCGCTAACGTGACTGTGAGATATTAATAATAATAATAATAATAATAATAATAATAATAATAATAATAATAATAATAATAATAATGAGGATATTGTAAAGTGCCTAATCTTTAGAAGCTCTAAGCGCTGTACAACATCTATAATGATATGATTACACTGCAGAAAAACAAAAGCCATCATATTGGAAAACATAAAAAACATACTGAAAACATGCGATACAATACATTGCTAGGTCTCTAAGTTTATTGTTGCAGTCGAAAAAGGTGCATTTGAAGAGCACTCTTTAAAGGGACCACTGTGAATTTGTGCCTCAGTTCTATGGCCAGTTCACTCCACATCGCCGGGCCCTGGTGTGCAAAAAGAACGTTGTCCATATGACTTAGTTTTCATAGTGGGAACAATGCGTATACGATTGTCAGAAGAGGAGCGTAAGTATCTTGCTGGCATATACACATGGGTGAGACCGGATTGGTATGTTGGACTGGAGTCTGTCAACGAAACATAGCACAGATAAGACATTTTGTGTTTGATTCTGTATCGAATTGATAGCCAGTGTAGGGCACAGAGCAGTGGTGAGGTGTGCTGTAATTGAGGTACTGTAAAGATGATCCGAGCAGCTGTGTTTTAAACTTATTGAAGTTTTTCTGGAGTAAATATTGTGACAAACCAGACAGAATTGAGTTACAATAGTTCAGTCTTGAAAGTTCTAATGAAAACACAAGTGTTTTAGTGGCATCAACTGAAAGATATTTGCGAATGGAACTTATGCGAGTCAGGTTAAGATATGCATCCGTGCATATGTTCATGACCTGCAAGTTGGTGCAGTGTGAGAGTACTTTCTAGAGTAACACCCAGGTTTTGTACTGACTCTGTGAAGTTAATGTTAGTGTTGCTGATATTTAGTGTCTGAGGTAAAGGATGTGTATAAGAATGTCTTTGTGTTGAGATCAGAATGGCCTCAGTTTTATTATCATTCATCTGCAGCTTGTTACATGTCATCCATGATTTCACATGAGAAATGCACCTCTCTAATCTATGGATGGTAGCATCAACTTTAGTTGGGTGGCTAGACTTGTATATTTGGGTGTCATCAGCATAAAATTGGTGATACGCTGCCTGTTTATCTATGACACTTGAGAGCTGCTGAGTGTATAGAATTAAGAAAACAGGTCCAACAACAGACCCTTGTAGAACACCGCAACACAGATCAACTGGGTTGGAATGTATTCAATTTGCAGATACAACTTGTGTCATGTTGACTAAGTATGACTTGAACCACTTTAATGCTATATTCTGAACCCCAAATACATGCTGGAGATCGTGAAGTACTATATATGATCTATTGTGCCAAAGCTGCAGACAAAAAAACGGACGGTGAGGACTGTAATCTTTCCACTATCCAAAGCAGAGATAATATCATTAGATACTTTCAGAAGAGTAGTTTCAGTACTATGGCTAGGGTGATATGCAGACTGTACATTGCTGAAAAGACTGTTTGAATTCAAATGAGATACAAGTTGGGTTAGAACAACCTTTTCTAAGTTTTGTTTTATATGAATGGGTGATTATAAACTGGGTGGTAGTTCTTTAAATCGTATGACCATGTGTTGGTTTCTTCAGCAGAAGGTTAAATTTATGATGGCAATTTTGAAAAATGATGGGAATTCCCCCGATGAGAGAGAGAGTTTTCGTACTGTGGCAAGGGCGATATGCAGACTGTACATTGCTAAAGAGAGTGTGTGAATTCAAATAAGATACAATGTGGGTTAGAACAACGTTTTATAAATATGAACCAAGTGAGTTCAAAGGGGGTAAACAAAAAAAAACTACGGGTCCTATTTTGAGTGTTACCACACACGCCATACCTAACATAACAAGATCCACGGCTTGACCCGCGATCTATAGATTAGATTAAACTGCTCCTCGGCGTGTATTTACACGTGAACAGTTGCTTGTGATACCCGAGGATACACAAAATACCGCCACAATCACATAACTAGCATCTATGCGTCTGTTAAACTCTAGATAGGTCAGCGTAACATTTGACCAAGACTGTTATTTTTTCTTTGTTCGGTAAATTGTCGTGGATTTTTAATCAAATACTGCCATAGCATTATACAATTACAGCTAGCGCAGTGATTATTCTGATGTTGTTTTAGCATCATTATAAATTTATCATCAGTATTAAAGTCGCGATTATTTCTTCTTTTTTTTTGTCGATCTGTTTATAACCAGCGAATTATTTTCTTATTATATCATCGCTGACAATTTCACTATTGGTGTTGTCATTAGAATCTAATATGACTCTATGAAGTCATTTTATTCTTCTAACTCGTGACATTGCGAGATAAACCAAATTTGACCACTCGATGCGATCAACTATGATCCAGACGTATGTATCAGAGATGGTTAACCCATGTGATGAGTGTATCGTCTTTGCGTATCCTAGCGTCCAGGGATATTTATCCGCGCACAATGCATCTTCGAAAACATTGATATCGACCAGAACGATATCATTTAATACGACAGTCTGTTTTTTCTGTTTTCCCTGGAATATCAACTTCAGCATTGTCTTCGTGTATCAGGTGGTCTATAACATAATGGTACAGGAAATTCTGAACACTTTTCTTTTAGCGTTTTAAAGCGTTTTAGCTTTTAGCGTATCGCTGAAGTGTGTCTCTATCTTTCTACTTGCCACTATCAAATCGTTTGGTCTCCAGGCTTCCCAAAAATCATTTAACGAGGTTTATGAAATTATTTTACGCGCTATTTCGCAGTGGATTGTGTCTGATTGTAATCTGATTAATTTCTTAAACTCTCGTAATTCTGGATCGTGCATTCTATGATCAGTATTCATGTCTTTATAATAATCTACAAATTGCTTTAACCAATCATGCAGAGACAAACCAACAAATGGTGGTGGTTGGCCATGATTACCGCACAGCTGTATATTTCAATAACAACCAATCAATAAACATTTTTAATATATCCATTGACACTGTACATATATCATCTCAAATAATGATCTTTTTGGAATATATTTCTCTCCCATCCTCGAATGAGTCCATGCTTCACCATTATATAGAAATAAATTGTGCATTTATTAACACCGCTCTCTTTCATCTTTCTGGCTAGTCTGTGTGTAGATGTTAGCACATTCAAGTCTGACTCGTTCGAAATAATTCGATAACACGAGAAGTCTTCAAAGACCAGCCACATCCGTTCAAATACATGGTCTTACATCTACATATTGGTTCGGATATAGATGGCGCTGACTCTACATATTGGTTCGGATATAGATGGCGCTGACGATTATTCTGATATTTGATTATTTTCAGCTAATTATCTTCAACCGTAATATCTGATGATTCAGAAAAATCATGTAACATTTCCTGTCTTGTTCTCCATCCACCCCACGACGCATCAGAATTGCTAAAACGATACACTGCTTCATTATACTTGATATCTATATAAAACGAATCCGTGGAGACTCTTACTGCAAATTCAGGAACTCTATTTATCTTTGATAGAAGGTCTATATAAATATAAGCCAGCATAGATGATCGTAGATGTGTATACTGCTGTGTAATACTCGCACATAAATTCCTTGATTTATCAAAATGCGAGTGAGTTCAGGAGTAGTTGTGTCTAAGAGAAATTTAAAATACTCCTCTCGGAGAACCAAGTTATTTGGTGTGTTGTATTCGAATAATTTATAAACAAATCTTAACAAATTTTCATAATCAATCAATAAATGATCATGAGAAAGTTTATCTCTGTACTCTTGTTGTGTTATAATTTTTTTCACATTTGTGGTAAAATCATTTAGGTTCGGTTCATGTGGTCTTTAATAGGGTGGAATTTCAGGCCATCCTAGCACTGTTCTGATCGATAACTGATACATATCGACAACATAACGAGGTGAGTTTATCTCGAAAGCGGCTGATAATGTTGATTCGTCGACTATTTTAGCAATTGTTGATCCTTTTCCCGTAATGGAAATTATTATACGCTGGAATTCATTATTGATTTATTTGATTTGATCATTACCGGATGGTATAGATACAACGTTTCATTCATGGTTTCCATGTTTTACCAATTTTATTTGCAAACAAATATTAATTATTCGTCTGCCGCCCACCAAATTATTTTGATCTGATGTTGGGCCAGCTGTAATATCCTCGTTAATTTGCAAGCGCGATTTCCTTTACCGGAATTACCATTGGAAAGTTTACGCTGAATTCAGGGTTAGTTGAAGTTATTGAGATCGCGGATGTGATTGGCGGGGTTGTATTTACGGCTAACTTATGCAGTAGCTCCCTTTATTCCATCAAGGATATTATTATTATTATGATATTTTTCAAATTGTAATATCGCTGTATTAGATCTTAATCATTGCCGAGAACTCTTCATCGGATATAATTGTATGGTCGATGCTGGATGATATCAATGAAGATAATTTGGAATATGCGGCATTAGCATTTTTGTAATTTAATTATATATTCATGTAGTTTATTCTGACTACACGTGGATAATTGTTGTGCAATTATAATTGCAACCCCTGTAATTGTTGTTGCCGCTGATACGCAAATTGTAACAATTGCTGGTGCAACCATTATTACCACTAATAGTAATATACCCATTCCAGCAAAAACAGTTGAAACCGAATACACGATTATATCAACGCGGGTAATACTCCACTATGTTTGTTTTACCTGATCGACGACAATGACTTGTTTAGTTTCGTTTGCAATTCACCCACTTGATCATATCGATACCGCTGGAAATTCATTATACTATTTACTTAATTCATTTACAAATTACCCATTCTACATACCATGTGCTTGACACCGATGTTAAAATACCAATATTAGGGGTTAGACTAAATGTTTCGGTGTACCCATTTATCTATTATCGGATTTACGCTACCAACGCCCGTAGATGAACTTAATGATATGCTAAACTGTCACGGCGAAATTAGAGTTAATATATAAATTCCCAGGACATCGGCAGTAATTGGCAAAATACTATTTCGAGGTGTTAAGGTGAAAGACCCATGTTGTATCGAGTACACAGTATTAATATTTTCTTTATGCGGTATTTTAATTTTATCAAGCCTTGCAATTATAGCAGGAAAGTCACGAACGATAGTATCCTGCATTTGTTTCATCGTGTCAATAGTTGTTTCATATCAGAAATTTTCATGGGGATATTTGGCGATTTTCGAAAGACATTATCTGCGGTTTCATCAATTTTCTTAAACTTTCTACGGAGCTTTGCAAAATGCATAAACATATGAGCATCATATATGGTTCGCAACGTTGATAGTCTATTACTTATTGTATCTACATGACGTTTTGTTACCGTGTCGGTGTCAAATGTTGGATCTCCAAGAGATGTTATTTCATTTAAGTTAATGTCGAGGAGATTATCATTGTATCACCGGATTTTTGCATCCGCTATGTTTTGTTATCTAGCACAGTTGAAAAATCAACTTGTGGATTAATTGGACCACTGGAATCAACCACCGCTATGGAACTTTCGGATACTCCATTATCGTTAACTATAAATAACGTTCAAGTAAAGATTACTCGTTTTTAATTTCCCCTGTTCGTCTTGAAATACGACTATTTAGTTTTGATCCACACTTGCAAGATCAAAAAATTCGGATATTTCATCCTCAATAACAATTTTTTTTATATCTTTATTTGCCGCTATTTCACAGGTGGGTTTGTTTGTCGAGAGGGATCTCCAGTAAATATCAATCATTATACTTTTAAAATCTCTCGAAAAAGTGATTACTCGTGTAATTCTGTCTCTCCCTCTGTCTGCCTGTCTCATTGGAATCAATGGATCTAAGAATAATTCAAGACTGTTGACCCTCTTGTATACATTTATGTAATCAATACAAAAGTATCAAATAATAGAAAAACATAATCAAGAATGCATACAAATCAATTCCAATATAGATATAGGTGCCATCAAGTATGTATAACAACGAATCCCCTCCTCTCCCAAATATAAATGGCTTAAACATTTTACCTTTGTAAACAAAATCTAGTTTTTCACCGGAATCATGCAAATTGTCAGTCATCAAACGTACATTGACCTGTGCATACTTGATATTATTCAGCAAACAGGTAATATAATCGTTACAGTGTATGATATGGTGCACTTATTTTAAGAAAACCTTGATTGCGAATAGTAGCAACATTGTTTAAGTAGCAACTATATTGCAACGGTTTTCCCAGCTTCATCCTCCATCAGTTATACTGGCTCCCATGCTATGCTACAATTGTAATTACATCACCAACAACAACAAGACTCCTCACATTCATCACATGGTATAGTTCATCCTAAATGAACTTGAAAACGGTCGTTATCGGTATCCTAACAATCATAACATGGTATAGTTGTTCCTAAATGAAATTGACAACGGTTGTTATCGGTATCGTCACATTAATCACCAGGTATAGTTTCTATATGAACTTGAAAACGGTTGTTATCAGTATCATCACTATAATTATACTCATTACTCCGATAAGTGACATAGTAATTGGTTGGTGTTGTTGTAGGGTTTAAAGCCACTTTTCAGCACACGATAGGCTATACATGGCGGCCTGTATTTATGGTGGAAAAAGAACCCGGAAAAACTCCGGAAAGAACCATCGACCCACAAGAAGCTACTGACAAGCTTTCTCACATAACCACATTGACCGAATCTGAGATTAGAAACAAAGCAGACAGAGGTGAGATGTCAGTGATCCATAACGGTGAGCGCTTTAAACCACTCGGCCACTCGGAACCACGACAACTAGTTGACATTTGTTGAATCATTAGACCTAGTCCAGATGATAAATGGACCAATAAGGTTAACATAAATATCAAGGTCCTTTACCAGCCACTTGTATACCGACCTACCAGACAATGAGGCATATTTTGATATTGTGAATGTTAGTCTTAGTGACCAGCTCCCTACATTTCTGGCAAAAAGTAAAATGCAAGACTATTTCTTTTGCTGGCACCTTTGTTGATATATCATCATCATCATTATCATCATCATCATAATCATCATCATCATCATCACTTTATAATAATGACGATCAAATCCGAAAATGAATATCACCCACTAGAATTACAGATGAGGACAGATACCCCATTCATCCCAGACATTGTAGTTTACAAAGGCAGTTACTAACAAGTATTTGAGTCAAATTCGCATTCTTGTTTACAAAGGATTAAAAAGTCATTGATCAATTTTTGCAACGTGTTCGTACTTATTAGAGTCAGATGCATATTCCCGAGTCAAATACATTAGATAATCAAATTACATTACATTAACTACGGATTCTGCTACTTATGTATCCAGACCCCACCCTCCGAAACAATGATTTGATATTTTATTTTGACAAAGGGAAGCAACTTTTAACGGATAACTACCCATTCTATCCGATGAGTGGACAATGTTACATTTAATTATCCATTTTTCTTATTCAGTAGTACAGAAAGTCAAAATATTTTTAATTGGAGCATACAGCATTTTTTGAAAATATGAACGTGCAGTATTTCATAGGCATATTGATGACTAAAGAGTCACTATGAAAGTGTGTGAATAAATAGCTCAATGATTGTCTGATCGCAGGGTATTATGGTGTGTCCAAGTCATTAATTGTTGTTGCTGTATCAGCGTCGTTACTGCACCAAACAATTCTTTGCCGGGATCAACTTGTAGCGATTGTGGCCAGCGCAATGGTCCACAATCTAGTGGTTTACGATGATGTCATGCTTGACAAACAAGCAAATCCTGCCACTATATTTTCATGGAGTAGATAGAAAAACACAAATCTTATAAATGACACACAACTGTACACTCAGACTGTATCTTTAGAATAAATGTTTGACCATCCTCCCAGTTCTGCCGAACGTATGGTTTTTATACCCTTCAAAATTCCACATGGCATACAGAATTGTGGGGAATTAATACAGAATTATGCCTATAAGCACAGCGGAAAATCTTACCCACATTATGAAATATATTCAAGAAATTATAAATATTCAATAATGAACAGCATAACTGTTATCGTAACTTAACACATATTTATTAAGCAATTATTGCATCACATGGAGTACAGTTTCTTTGTGGAGAAATATAAAAACAGTCTTTTACAAAACTTTAATGAAAAAGTAGCAATGACCTGGAAGTGAACATACACGAGGTCTAACCTTGCATTATTAGGCTAAGAAGGGATGAAAGCATTTGCCAGTTGCAGGCTCAAGACAATAAACAGCAAGAAATTTATATTACAGACTGATACAGATATTTATAACAATAGAGTGGTTTGGATTAATTACCAATGAATTTCGTTAATGATTGTTCTTAAAAATTTACACATCACACATTCATATACTATCGATGAAATGTAACAGTTGAGAAATGAAATATGGTTGCATGGATATCACATTAAAATATTGTTCCTCCCTATTTGAAAATGACATTGACATTCGTCTACATCAACAGATTTCCTATGCTATGTAATAATTAGCTGCTTGTAAACAATAGTCAAAAAGTGTTACTTCTGGTATACATTGTTTTTGTAGGTCTTTTTTTATTATAACCTCTCTGATCTGGAAAATATAATTTTTAGACTTTACAAAACTTAAAACTAGGAAGAGGGTTTGACTGACATTTATTTATTTTGTCATGATGATATGAAAATAAGTATTCTCTTTGGAATTTACAAGTGGAGACATAACCACAGAAATATAATTTCAAATTTTAATAATAATAATAATAATAATAATAATAATAATAATAATAATAATAATAATAATAATAATGATGATAATATTGATAAAAAGAGAAGGCAACTCAGTGATGGAATGAATGTACATTGAGGCCTGTTAGCTGTTATGTATAATAACTTATCAGGTATCTATACTGTTTCAACAGTATTGTGATTTCCTATTTCATACAATGAATTGATCCATTTGTAAACAGTTAATAATAAGAGATAATGTAATACTTAAAGAGATAATTTGATTAAAGTCCAAATATATAAACTTGAAATTCACAGCAAAATTTCATCTGCTTTTATGACAAGAAATATGTAGATTTTTGAAATTTAATGATTTTTATTCATTTTGTAAACGAAATTTCCTTCTTAGTTTTTAACTCTGCATCCCTGTTATCACCATATATCAGCATCCCATCACATCGAGTTTTAAGGTATTTCCCCTCATGTGTCCTAAATTGAAAGGATTTTGTCTGTTTATCCTTATTTGTTTTTGATGATTGAGTATTTTAACCATCAACTGAACAAAAAAATGAAAACCAGAATGTTTTGATTGAGGCTTTTCTGTGTTTTATTATTTTCCCTCATTATCTTTTGTTATTGGCTAATCCAGCATAGGTTTCTAGGTTCACATTATGTTCTCTTCATGCGTGAATTGTGTTAGGCTAGGTTACTTGTCTTTTAGTTTTTTTTAAAATTTTTCAGTGTTCTTCAACTAGAAAGGTCTAAGTTTTGATACTTTGAGCCCATGGTGTGGTGCTTGTGGTGTTACATTTGTTGTATGTTGTTTGCTATTCTGTTCTTTTAGGGCATTCAGATTTCTAAGTCAAATCTTGTCCCTGGCTTTCATATATAGAGACACTTGTAAATAAAAATAAACTACTGGGTATTTATCTTTTGTATTGCGTTAATGGATGCATTTACTTATTAGTTCAGTTTTAACGGTTATTGTTTAGTTTGTCCCTTAGTTTCTCCATTCTCTATCTATATACTAATTTCGCTTGATATTCGGAGATAAATGGAAATGATTTGTTTGCACGAACATAATTACAACATGGTTAGATATTTATATCTTTCAGACCTGATGTTGTGAAAATGGATTGAAACTGTGTTTCCACTTGGGCGTGATGGAAAACATAGTACTTCTTAGGAAGGGGCTCCGAGTTGCCCAGTTGTCTATAGCGCTTTCCGTTACGGATCACTGCCGTCTCACCTCTGTCTGCGTGGGTTCGAGTATAAGATTCGGCTAATGTAGTTATGTGAGAAAACGTGCCAGTAGCTTCTCGTGAGTGGGTGTATCTTTCCGGGTGTTTTCCCGGGTTCTTCCTCCAAGAATAATACTGGCCGCCATGTATAGCCTATCGTGTGCTGAAAAGTGGCGTTAAACCCTGAAACAACAACAACAACAATTACTTTTCCATTCTTAGGTTTGCAGAATGGATTGAAACTTACTGTTACTCATAGCAACTGAAAACATGGCCATATTAGTACATGTACTGTATCTTTCCAGCTAAATGACAGTTTGAAAGTGTTTTTTGCACTAGTTTGATTCAAAACATGGTACTACAAGAAATATCTAATTTAAGCTTGTGATATAAATTGGATTTAGATTGTCCCGTTCATGAATTGTGATTGTGAACTTTTTGTTGACGGGACGAAAAATGATTTTGGCATGGGCATATTTGAAACACAGTGGTAGTTAAATTGAAGGTGGTAGTAAAACTTAAGCCCTTGAAAACACCTATGGAGGTATATCTAACTGCTCTTCCCCTAACTTGAGTTCATTTGGTTGCAGTCTGTTCATTCCTAATCAACTCATTGTCTTTGTTGTTTCATTTTTTATTTATAAATGCTATTAAGTATTTTGGTAGTATTAAAGTATGTTGGTGATTTATTTAGATGAAGCAGTCCCGTAAATGCACATATTTCCTAGTTAGGTAAATAAAAGTAACCCTTTTCCCCTTGTATGCATTAGGTTTCTTTATTTTAATTAGAGTTACAAATTGCATTCCTGATTTATTCATTTATAATCTACAATGCTTATTACACAGTTCAATCTTGTATCCACGCACTTCTCAAAACTGCCATTTTTGACATTTAAAATGTAATTGGCACTATTTCCATGGAATGCAAACTCTGTCTTCTCATTAGTGTACTAACAGTGAGTGGGAGCCTAAGAGGTGGGAAGACATTAGCTGCCAAAATCCTAGGCACCAGAGGTATTTTGAGCAACAGAACCCCTTTGGCCCATCATTATTTTGTAATATAGATATATAAAGTTCGAGCAATATATTACAGACACAAAGAAGAAGCATATTTGTCTTAATTCTTGTAATATCCGGTACGCTCAGATTACAGACATGCAATAGGAGACTGTTTGCCTAAATTATTGTGATATCCCATACACTCAGATTTCAGACATGTAATATAAGCCTGTTTGCCTTTTTTATTGTAATATCCGGTACACTCAGATTACAGACATATAGCAGAAGCATATTTGCCTTAATTATTGTAATATCCGGTACACTCACATTACTGACATATAGTATAAGCGTATTTGCATTTTTTATTGTAATATAGATATTTAAAGTAAGTACAATGGATTACAAGCATATAGTATTAGCATGTTTGCCTAAATTATTGTAATATCCGGTACGAGGTACAATACGATTACAGACATATTGTATTAGAATGCTTGCTTTAATTATTGTAATATCAGGTACATTCAGAGCACAGATAGTAGAATAATGTATGCCATACTTATTGGAATATCCGGTACACTCACATTACAGACATATAGTAGAAGCATGTGTGCCTTAATTATTGTGATTATCCGGTACATTTAGATTACAGAAATATAGTAGAAGCATGTTTGGCTTAATTATTGTAATATCCAGTACACTCCGATTCCCGTTAGATAGTAGAAGTATGTTTCCCTTAATTACTGTATTATCCAGTACACTTTGATTCCAGATTACTGACATATAGTTGATGCATATTTGCCTCAAGTATTGTAATATACAGTACCCTCAGATTACGGACATATTAGAAGAATCATTGGACTTTGTGGTGGAGGAATTTGAGAAGAAAATTAATGTAAAAGTTATATCTTTAAGAATGACAACTATCCCTACTACGATAATCCTTGATGGGATGCGAATACTGGCAATAGTGAAGTCAAAACTGAAAGACATAACGAGATCATACTTCATGTATGCATATTTGGCAAAGACATGACACAAGGGAAGTGTATATACTAGACAATGCATCAGGTGTAGAGAAACAGGACATACACCCTTTAAATGCTTTTCTAACAATAATATACAGAGAGGAAACGAGGTGAAATGCAACAGAAACAGAAACAGCATCCGCAATCATGAAAAGCAGTACAGCAACAAGATCAACAACAGCCAATTGAACCCGGAAAGGAAGCTAACAAACCAGTCCACGAACAAAATAACTAACAGCACCCAAAACAACAGGGTAACACAACAAACATATCAACAATAGCAAGGAAAAACAACCGTGACTCTATGATACAGTAAATTAAACTAAAAAGAACAAAGCAATTAGAGCAAGACCGATTACAACAATAAGAACCAGGCGCGCCTCCCTAACTGGTCTGAAAAGATCAACCAGGGGTTAATTGCTAACATGTTTTACTAGGGTTTTATTAAGCGGAGTTAATAAACCTTCCAAACATATGTACTTGATTGTTTTGCAAACAGGCGAGCAATTATACTATTGCACAGCCAGTTGGTCATAATGCACATTACTGCCTTATACACTTGAGCAATTTCAGGACACTTGGGCATCATGTTTATATTATGTGATAACACTTTATGCGCTCTCATCAATACGTAAAGCCTAAGCTGTAATGGTTCAAACTGTCATGATTTTTTTATGTGATAAAACCTTTCACACTCATCAAAATGCAAAGCCTAAGCTGTAATGATGCAAGCTATCATGTTTTTATTATATCATGTTTGTAATATGTGATAAAACCTTATGAACTCGCATCAATAAGTAAAGCCAAAGCTGTAATGGTGCAAACTATCATGTTTATTTTATGTGATTAAACCCTATGAACACTCATTAATGAGCCAGAGCTGTAATGATGCAAATTATCATGCTTATTGTAAGTACTAAAGCCTTATGAATTCTCATCAATAACTTAACCTAAGCTGTAATGGTGCAAGCTATCAGGTACTTACATCTAAAAGTCTAAATGTCAGAATGCATGCAGGTAGCTGCCATCCATTCACAATGTCATTGCACATTGTTAGGCAATGTCCGCATGGATCTATATCATCATAACAGCTGGTTTGTTTGTTTGACTAAGATTTTTAAATTCGTTTTAACAATTTTTCAGTCATATCATTACTATGTCTGCAGTGAGGCAGTTTATAGTGATGTCTAGCACTGGGACTTCATGCCGCAGACATCTAGTATGATGTCCCACACAGTCATATTATCTTGACACCAGACGACCGATTCTAACACTAACCTCTTAATGCAGAGCGCCAAGCGATGCAGCTGTTAGTACCATATTGTAATGTCTTTTGTATGACTCGGCCAGGGTTCGAACTCACGACCTCCCTCTTTCACAGTGGACGCTCTAACCACTATGCAACTGGAGTGGTTCATAACAGCTGGAGAATGGATGTATATTTGTATATTGAACAGAAAGCAACGCCATTTTATTACTGATTGCTATATCTTTGCATACTATTTTACCTTGGAAACAAGAATAATAGCTAAACTGGTTGACCATATGATACCTAATCAAAAGGTTAAATATTTGTTTAAATAAAAGTATTTCATTTAAATGAACAAAGTATGTTAAACTGACTTGACTATCTGCAGAAAACGTGTATTTCAACTATTGGTAGTATTATATATGGTACTGGTCTGACCTGGTGTCAGAACTAGACACAATTTTAAATGAATTGGTTTGGTGTAAATCATAGTAGACTAAGTGTTATTTTATTTTATTTTCTCGTAAACATCAGTTACTCAGATCTGTTACAGTAAAACCTGTTATGGCAAAAGAGGTGTCTTTCAAGGCTTTATATATATTAAAAGTTCCAAATAAATGCCTGTTCCCAATATCATTAATATAAACATGTCTAAAATTGTTGAAACTTGTTACAGGATTATATCATGTAACATATGTTGTGCATGTTAAGTTTTTGCCATAAGCTACAAATAATATTTTTTTTTTTCATCTAGTTCGCAACACCCACGTCAATGATAAATATGGAAACACGCCTTTCTATAAAGATTCGTATGGGTTATAGAGATGACAGACAAGGTAACTATACCTCCAGGATTCCATCGATATAATTTCTCCATCAAACTCCTGTGTTGTCTCGGGCTATGTTGATTTACGAGTACTATAACTACATGACAATAGGTCTCCATCGATTTAGGTTTGGCACCATAACCCAGTGTAATTTCTTGCACAGTCTTTTTTGATTGGCGAGATAACTTTCCAACAGTTTTCTATGGGTTAGTGTTTCTTCTCCAGTTCTTCTTTCACTGGCTGCTATATACAGCCTATCATGAGCTGAAAATGTCCTTAAACTCGCAACAAAAATCCTGAGCAACAAATCGATAATTCTGCATGTATGCAGGTAAATCTATGCAATATACAGATGCACATAAATAATGTTTGTTGCATACATTTGATATGAAAATAAAGGTGGAAATACATTATTCATTTCGATGACACCCAGCATTTCGCACTAATACTTGGGTGTGTTAAGCAAAGTATGCAAGTTACTATGTATTTACTATCAGTATTCATCTATACTATGGATTTCATCAACTGATGAATGTTCTGTTAACAAATATTTCTTCATTTGCTTGTTTTGTAAAGGAAAATTTTTAGACACTATTTCATTCATTTGCTTCTCGACTGCTACAACCATTTTATTTCTGAAAATAGTCATCACGTTATACTCTTCAGGTAACCTATTTTGTTTATAATGGTACCTCAGGAATTGTTTCTAAATCAATGTTGTGATAATTATAACTCAAAAAACCCATGCCATCCAAGCAATCATGACAACTTCGCTACCTTCCACAGCAGCACAAGTTGACTAGTGCCAGCATTTATTGCTCCACAAAAATGCACCCCCCCCCCCCAGCAAACAAGTGCAGACTATCAAGTAAGAAGTGTTCTCTGTGGTATAATTGTGTTAAGGACCAGATTCACACTCTAAAAAGAGAACGCTGTATGGTAGAAAGGATTTTTCTTTATAACCACCTTAATATTCATAATTATGTCGATGAAGCTGCAAAGAGTATAACAAAGATCATACAGCATAGTCAGCTTACAACAGTACCGAGATTATTGACAGTTAAAAAAGCAGGGAGCTCTTCGAGGTTATAATGAAGATAAATATTAAAGAATAAATATACAAAACCTCTAAAACCTTGATATTCTAGACAATGCTTACAGTTGTATCATTGTGAGTATCATCTGTCACAATCTTCAATGATGCTGATATTATCAAAATTGAATTGGTCAAAACGCGTGTCAAGTGTAGAAAAAGCTGTAAGGGAGATTTAAAACCCCCAAAAGAAATGGTGTTTTACCTTCACTGTGTGCGAAATAGCAAACAGAATAATGTCCAAAAATATATCATTTGTCCAGCAACTTTGACTTGGTAGCTTCAAAAGCTATATAATTGTACTCATTTGTATGAGGACTGTGTACTCAGGTAGCATTTTTCACACTGTGACTTAAGACCAATAAGTTCGATTTATATTTGCAAAAAACATTTCAAAAATAATATTGACCCTAGAGTGGAAATCATAATAGTCAAATAATTATAGATTTTCAGATCATTCCAGGCTTAAAGCCGATTCATCTGTATCTGTTAGGAGACATAAAAGTTAAAAGGAGTGCAATAACATTATGCTTGAATAGAATTTACATTTCATCATATGTCCTTGTCTTTATATATTTCAGATAACTTGACTGAAGACAAAATTTGTGATTTGCTTTCCAGTGAATCATATCTAAAGGCCTTCATTTCACATGATCCTCCGGAAGCTTGTATTAAAACATTATTGTCTCTCTCAGGCTAGTAAGCAAAGCAGCAAGGAATCAATGAAATTTTTTTTTAGATTTTATTGTGGAGCAGTTTACGGAAAGTTTCAGTGAGAAACATATTCGGATATGGGCAGGTGAGCAAGTAATTAATCCAGAAAACGCACAAACAGTTCTTGTTTGCTTCTATTCTGGATCATTGGACAGATCAATTAAATATGTATGTGGCTTGAAAGTAATCTATAGGGACTATAACAAAACTGATGGAGAGTCTGCTTCAGCAAGAGCTCATGAACGTGATATAAAACGCGATTTGACTCCTGAACAATGTGAATTGATAAATGAAGCAATCACATTTCATGGAAATGGTCTCTTTACAAAACACAGCAATTTAGAGGCAATATCTTCCAGTGGAATACTTTCCTCCACATCCAGTGGTTTAGTTCAGGAACCTTGTACAATTCTTTACTGTAGAGTAAAGGGCATAATACCATTTGGCGAGATGCCATTTCCAAAAAGGCTCAACGTAAACGAGAAAGGAAGTATTGCAGTAGATGTTAGAGAAGGATATTTTTCTTCTCATTCAGATTACGTTGAACCTTACACAGAAAAAAACCCGATCAGGAAAGCCAACGGAAGCTAATGGAATTTCTTAACATGATGCTAAATGAACAGGGGCTAAATGAACCTGAACCTGAACCTGAACCTGAACCTGAACCTCTTAGAATGGGGTGTAGTGTTGCTTCAGCTGGAAGTCGTCAAAGTGGAACTTTGGGACCTTTTGTTCAAATTAACTCCGATAAGATTGGGTTCTTGACTTGTGCACATGTTGCATATTCCACCAGTGAACTAATAGGTTTAGCTAACACAACAGAAACTTGTCCAATAGTGAAGAAAATTGTGCAGCCACCAGATCATCGAGAATGTGGAAAAGTGTTAAATGCAATGTTTCGTGGTGACTGGAGTCCATCACCAGCAGAAACATTTGGGATAGATGCTGATGTTATAGAAATCACCTCCAGATTCCCAAATGATGGAGCATTTGAGAAAATAGAAGAATCACAATTGCACGATGCGGGTATCGTAATTGTTTTTTTTCTCCATATTTTAGTTGAGTGATTATTTGTAAATGATTGAGTCTTTGTTTTAGATAATTAATTTAATATATAGAACATTGATGCTACAAATACAGTTAGTTCATCTGGCAAAGATAATACATATATGGTACCCGATCTATATTTTCTTCAATATACCTTCAAAAAACTAACATTGTTGAAAATTTGTGCAATCTTTTAAACATGAAGAGGAGAAATACAGTTTGATACTTTTGAATTGAATATTCACTAGGAAAACGTTTTTGACTAACCTGCTTTAAGCATGGTGAGATGTCATATTCAATCTTCCAGCAACAGAAACAATGTTAAAGATTTGTTTGAAAGATATTGAAAATCAAATATTTTGCTACATTCAGTGAGATTCTTTTACAATATCATTACAGGTCTATTATTTATGTCTGGAGTTTATCTTACCTGTCTCACCTGCATAGGTATAATGGTGAACACAAAAGTTAAATGTTTTGAAAGTCACATAATCAACAACAGTGACAGCAATTGGCTAGAACTTTAGGGTGTTATTATTATAAGTCCTAAGTTTGTATATGATTCACTAATATGTATGGTGTTCTTAATTTATACTAATAATAAAGACGTTGTATAAACCTAATCTTTAAAAGCTATAAGCGCTTTACAACATCTATAAAGATATGCCTACAAGAAAAAAAATGACAAAACACCATGAAATTTGAAAACAAAAATGCTGAAAATATTTAAAGTAGGAAACATTATTAGGTCTTTAACTTGAGTTTAAAATATAGAGGATTGATGCTACACATTCATTTTTTTCATTCGGGAAAGAGAACACATATAAGGTATGCAATCGACATTCTCTGCAATTTGCCAGCAGGAAACTAACTTTGTCGCAAATTTTGGGAATCTTTTTAATTCACTTGAAAAGGAGAAATACTTACGTGCTTAAGGAGAAAGCACGGTTCACCATGGAGAACAATGCTACCTTTCCTGTTCTTACATTTTGGAATGCCACACATTATTTAAATTGTATAAATATTTAATTTAGGTCATTATTTTACTAGCTTATTGATATATATATTGCCAATTTTCTACAGAAGTAACAATGTCAGCAATTGCAAAGTTTCATGTGAAAGTCACTTTTTAAATGACATTTAAAATTCGTGTATCTCAGGTCAATATAATCTTAAGCTGATGTCCGATAATTTGACTATAGTTTAAAGCTGATGTTATGTTATACAACTGAAAATCAGATGATTTGGCTGTAGTCTAAAGTGTCATGTTATGCAAGTGCAAATCAGATAAATTGACTATAGTCTAAAGCTGATGTCATGTTATCCAGGATGTTTCCATCTGTTATGTCCTAGTAATATAAGATTCCCAAACCTGTACTGACATGTTGTGTGCTTTAGGGACTGATTTCATCTTATATAAACTGTAGATTTGGTGGCCTGATTGTCTGAAACACATGAGCAGGTGTGTTAATCAATTTTGGACCATTACCATTCCTTGATGTTTCATCAACATTTAGGTGTCAAGCATATGTGACTTAAATAATTCAGAATGGTTGGTTATTTTTGTATGTATTTCAAAGAACTGTAGCTTCGGCATGTGACTGCCACATGATCGTCTATTTTTATGTTTCATCATTGCATCAAGTTTCGAAATAGACAAAGGAATTTTAAATTGTAACCCAAGCTACTCTAAATGTTGATAATTCAACCATTTTGTCATTTGATGCATACGAATCCCCAAGTAGTTATATGATAGTCATATGATATAGTCACAGTCGTTTGAATCTCATGACTTGAGCAGCCATTTTTAACATGTTAAACTGCGTCTGATTGATACCTTAATATTGATGGTCCAGCTGATTATACGCTGATTATCTACCCTTGAATTCAACATTGCAAAAGGACGCGTTATTCTATAAGGATTTACAGGATGTCTAACATGAGATTCGACATGAAAATATGATGTACATATCACCATAAACCAAAGTCAACAAAACACATATCACAAGCTGCATGATAATGCTGGTATGTATAAAGGATCGATATTTGTATCCATGTGGTGTCAACAGATCTGTTTGCAACATTTAAGTTTTAAGGATAGGTGAGATCACTTTCAAAATCACATGGCATACCAGTACAGTTTGGGGACTGATTTATTGTCTCAGCTGCTTGTGTTGAAAGCATGGTTATATTGGTGTAAACAATGTTAACGTTAAGTGTATACAGTGTAAGATATTATCCATACTTCAAGTATAACCTTTTAAGAAAATATTGATATATACAATGTTTATAAGCTGAATCATTGAATTCCTGTCTCACCCATCTCACCTATTCTTTTCTTGCCTGTATAAAAGTCTGATACATTGTTGACACTAACAAGAATAAAAACATAAATGAGACTAAGTCTGATACAGTGTTTATACTGAGCCACTAGTTTTCATCAAATATGTATTTAAGAACAAATTTTATATAGTGTAAACTATATTATCAATGATCAATTTCAAACAATAACTTATCATAGACGCCACTTAGCAGAAAGTATAAACGTAATTTAGAATGTAATTGTACATTTATTATTGTCAATATTATATTTGTTGTCATATTGAAACTATTATTTATATTTTAGGTTTTAATCTAGATCAGCCTCCAAAGTTTGACATAGAACACATGATGCTACAACCTTTTAATTGGAGGCTTCAAAGGGCTGTTATAACGATTGGCAGTGAAACAGGATTGACGCGAGGTCTTCTTCGGTTAACACAAGGCATGGTCAGATATTCATGGGGACGTGTACCACTTGAAGCAGTCAAAGATGGACCAAGCATAATTATGCATGGATTGATGGAAATATCTGAAAGATTTTGTAAAAATTGTGATTCGGGTGCTGGTGTTTTCCTAGTTGTTGATAATGAAAATGATAATAAACTTATCTGTGTAGGACTTTTAAATGGAACTATCAGTGACGGAATTGGAATTGCCATGCCAATTGACAAGGCATTAACTGCACTCAACGTTGGTGATGTCCTACAAATAAAGTTAAAAGACTTTAAAAATAAAGCGTTCGTCTTGATCTGATGTATCGTCAATCGACATACAATGGATTTTCAGTAACAGTTCTTTGTATATAAAGGTAACGGAATAGTGCATCAGGACATACAATTGACATAAAATGCCGTGTCAGTAGCATTTTTTTAATAGAAAGATATGCAAGAGTGCATCAGTAACTGTCTCTCACACAGCTATCAATTATTCATATCCATAAAACTATGTCATGAATGTTAAGGTAAATATTCGTCAAATGCTGTTTATGAAGTAGACACATAGTTTTTATTTCTATTGAAACAACTTTACATAGCCTAAATTATTTAATAAATGATGAGCAGAGTTTGTTAAATATGATTTGCCTTAATTTTCTATCCATTTCATGCATCTTAGTGTAGACCTTTGCTATTAGTTGCCTTTTAAGTAAAATCTTAACGTTTTCGAAGTGGACTATCTTATCTAAAATATGAATGGTTTGAAGCTGAATGTTCATTGTGCTCTTGGAATTACACATATTGTAGTAGCAAATACCTGGATTTTGATTGAAATATTGTTGTCACAAAAACCTGGAATCTGATTGAAAGTTATTAATGTATATGCATATGCAGCAGTATAAAATTATTTATTGCCACTAATTTAATAAAAAAATTCTAAATTGTAGCATAGTTATAATATGATACGAGACGAGCTGAGACGGTACGAAACGATACGATGTGATATGATATGATATGATTATTGAAGGTCACATGTATTGTAGTACATACTAATATTTGAAATCAGAACAAAATTGATAATAATACGTGTGATTCGCATAAATATAATTTCAAAAGAGATAAATAGTTCACGTTGGCTAAAAAATTCTAAATCATTTTTGACATCATCATGTGTTTCTTCATTTAAGTGTAAGTTATATGGGAATGCCGTTGACATGTATCACGATGTCCCATCCAGTCACATCATCCTGACACCAGGCCGACTAGTCCAAACACTAACCTCTTAATGCTGGGCGTCCAGCGTGGCAGCTGTTAGTACCATTTTTGTAAGTCTTTGGTATGACTCGACTGAGGATCGAACGCACGATCTCCCGCTCTAACTACTAGGCCACCGGAGCAGTTGTTTCCATTTGTAGTCATATATATATATATATATATATATATATATATATATATATATATATATATATATATTGAAAAGAAGTATCCTCAAGTTAGCATCTATGCACTATGCATACTAAATTACATAATATATATATATATGTATATATATATATATATATATATATATATATATATATATATATATATATATAAATAAATAATTTATCTCTTAAATAAATATATTTTAAAATCATTTTCAGCAATATTTTCATCTATAATGATGATTTTTCTACTTAGATATGTTTTGCTACATGTGCGTATGTATGAATGGACTGGTGGATGGATGTGTGTGTGTGTATTTATGTGTTTGTATGTAATCCTATACCAGTCTCACAGTTTTATCTTATCCATACGTTTAGTGTTATTGTTTAAAATGTTGCTGTACATGTACCTTGTTTCCACTTATCACGTTGCCTTGAGACGGTCACTCGTTGAAAGCACATGACGGCTTTGAATCAGATCAACATACACTCATTTCAATATTGTATGATGATTTATTTGTTTACAATGTATTTTAATCAAATAGTGCCTCTCGGAACGTGCTCTGTTACTTTGTAATGACCTTTATTCACAGCCTCTATGTTGCTGAGTGCGAGGTGGTAGCATTTCCGTTTCTAACCCGAATCGGAGAATTTCGAATGTATCCGTTGTTTGTTTGTGTGTTGTTTGTTTGTTTGTGTAAACATTAGAGGTTCTTCAAGGGTATAGAGAGTATAAATACGGCTCCCGTCGTTGCAGACGAGAGACTGGCTGCATTTTTCGGACCATAACTTAGAAATTCTAAATCCATATTTTCCTCAGTCATGAATAATTGTATACAGGTATATGAAAAGTGATGTTACTGGAATGACAAAATTCGGATTTGCCCAGATTTTGATTTATGTAAATTTCAGATTTGTCCGAAATTCGCATTTAACCAGGTTTTTTATTATACCAAGTTTGGATTTGCCCAACATTCGGATTTGTCCAGATTTTGATTTACACAAATTTCGGATTTTACTAAATTTCGGAAATTGACTAGATTTTTGTATGAAGGTTTTTCTTTTTATAGGTTCTGTAATTAAGGTTAGTACCAGTCTCCAATATAATTAATCTTTCATGTTCTAAAAACATAAACTTTATTTTATAAAATCTTTATTTTATAAATCAAGTTCATAAAACATTGATGCTGAAATTTATGTCTCTTTAAGCATACATACAAAATTGTGTATTAAACAAACAGGATTGATTAATATATTAAATGTATAGTCATAAAGTAACATTATTGTGTATGTCAATGTACTTGTAATCTTGTGAATATTAGAGAAAAAAACTAAGAAAGAGAACTCAATAAAATGTAAAATATAGTTTATTTTGTATTTACTTGTCATAGATATTACACAATTCTTCATTCTCCAAAGAGAGGAAAAATAAAGGAATTTGAATTATTTACATTCAACTGAAACTATTTAAAATGATTATCATGTTCTCTCCCACTTAGAACATACGTGAATTATTTATTAAATTGAAATAAAAGAGGTCAATTTCCTTAATTTACTGAACAAGCATACTATCAAATATAGAATCAGA
Source organism: Unio delphinus (assembly GCA_029339505.1). Lineage (NCBI taxonomy): Eukaryota > Metazoa > Mollusca > Bivalvia > Unionida > Unionidae > Unio > Unio delphinus. Next base: position 475,679 of record JAQISU010000184.1, on the reverse strand, counting down.
GATGTCCACTATCTTGCCCAATAAGATATCAAGTTGTGTATGTATGTATGTATGTATGTATGTATGTATGTATGTATGTATGTATGTATGTATGTATGTATGTATGTATGTATGTATTTATGTATGTATGTTTTTATGTATGTATGCATGCATGCATACATGTATGTGTGTGTATTTATGTATCTGTGTATATGTTGTAGGGTTTAACGCCATTTTTAGAAAGTATTATTAGTGGAAGAACAGCCCAGAAAAACCCTGGAAAGAACCACCGACCCACGTGAAGCTGCTGGCAAGCTTTCTCACATAAATACATTAGCCAAATTTAGACTGGAACCAACGTAGAAAGAGGTGAGATGGCAGTGATCCGTAACGAAAAGCGCTTTAGACCACTCGGCCACACTGGGCCCCCAAGGAAAAATTACACGTATGTATGTATGTATGTATGTATGTATGTATGTATGTATGTATGTATGTATGTATGTATGTATGTATGTATGTATGTATGTACGTATGTACGTACGTACGTATGTATGTATGTATGTATGTATGTATGTATGTATGTATGTATGTATGTATGTATGTATGTATGTATGTATGTATATGTGTGTACATGCATTATGCATGTAGGTAGGTATGAAGCTTCATGATAGCTTTGGAAATATTTACATTTTGTGGCACATGGCTTCCATATGCACTAAATGTTCTAGTTGAAGGACACACCAATGATAGGAATAGTTATGATCATATATAAGTTATGTCATTAGTACACTACTTTTCCCAGTTGAAGTACACAGCAATGATTTGTATAGTCTTGGTTATATATTAATTGGTATGCCATTATTACACACTAAGTACACAGCAATGATATGAATAGTCTTGATCATATATAAGCTGTAATGTCATTATTACACTACCTTTCCCAGTTGAATAACACGTCAATGATATGAATAGTATTGGTCATATATTAATTATGATGTCATTATTACACAGTAAAAAGAACAAAAACAATGCAGGGCTAAATCAAGAGCTAGGTCCCATTCTCAGAGTACACAAATAGACACATGACACTTAAATATTAACTAGCATGACATTAGCTTGTTCATTTCCTCGAACATGATAGCCGACACAGGGCAATTAAATATAAATTAAATATAAATTAGTATGAAAACAGACACAGGGCAATTAAATACAAGCTAGTATGAAAACTGACACAGGGCTATTCAATACAAATTAGTATGAAAGCAAAGACAGTGCAATTAAATACAAAGTAGTATCAAAACAGACACAGGGCAATTTAATATAAACTAGTAGAAAAACAAACACAGGGCAATTAAATATAAGCTAGTATGAAAACAGACACAGGGCTATTCAATAGAAATAGTAAGAAAAAAGACACAGGGCAATTCAATACAAATTAGTATGAAAGCAAAGACAGTGCAATTAAATACAAAGTAGTATCAAAACAGACACAGGGCAATTTAATATAAACTAGTAGAAAAACAAACACAGGGCAATTAAATATAAGCTAGTATGAAAACAGACACAGGGCTATTCAATAGAAATAGTAAGAAAAAAGACACAGGGCAATTCAATACAAATTAGTATGAAAGCAAAGACAGTGCAATTAAATACAAAGTAGTATCAAAACAGACACAGGGCAATTTAATATAAACTAGTAGAAAAACAAACACAGGGCAATTAAATATAAGCTAGTATGAAAACAGACACAGGGCTATTCAATAGAAATAGTAAGAAAAAAGACACAGGGCAATTCAATACAAATTAGTATGAAAGCAAAGACAGTGCAATTAAATACAAACTAGTATCAAAACAGACACAGGGCAATTTAATATAAACTAGTAGAAAAACAGACACAGGGCAATTAAATATAACCTAGTATGAAAACAGACACAGGGCTATTCCAAATCACAAATATGAAAACAGACACAGGGCTATTAAATACAAATTAGTATGAAAACAGACACAGGAAAATTAAATATAAACTAGTATGATTACAAGGACAGGGCAATTAAATATAAACTAGTGTAAAAACAGACATAGGGCAATTAAATATAAATAGTATGAAACAGACACAGGCAATTCAATAGAACCTAGTATGAAAACAAGGACAGGGCAATTAAATATGAACAAGAATGAAAACAGACACAGGGCAATTAAATATAAACTGGTATGAAAACAGAAACAGGACAATTAAATATAAACTGATTTGATAACAGACACAGGGAAATTAAATATAACCTATAACCTATAATGAAAACAAGGGCAGGGAAATTAAATATAAACTAGTATGAAAACAGACACAGGGCAATTAAATATCAACTATTATGAAAACAGACACAGGACAATTAAATATTTGCTAGTATGAAAACAGAGAACAGGGCAATTAAATAAAAACAAATATGATAGCCGAAACAGGGCAAATAAATATAAACTGGTGTGAAAACAGACACAGGGCAATTAAATATAAACTAATATGAAATGAGACACAGGGCAATTAAATATAAACTAGTATGAAATGAGACACAGGGCAATTAAATATAAACTATTGTGATAAAATCACGCGAATTAAATATAAATAGTATGAAAACAGACACAAGGTAATTACATATAAACTAATATGAAAACAAACACAGCGCAATTAAATACAAACTAGTATGAAAAAAAGGACAAATAACAATAAACTAGTGTGATAACAGACACAGGGCAATTAAATATAACCTAGTATGAAAACAAGGACAGGGAAATTAAATATAACCTATTCTAACAATATGCACAGTACAATTAATTATAGCAAGGTATGGTAACCGACACAGTGAAATTAAATATGAACTAGTATTGTAACAGACACATGGCAATTAAATATAAACTACTATGAAAACAGTTTCAGAACAATTAAATATAAACTAGCATGGTAACATACACAGGGCAATTAAATATAAGCTAGTATACTAAGATACACGGTGTAATTAAATATAAACTAGTATGAAAACAGACTCATGGCAATTAAATATAACCTATAATGATAGATCCTTTCCTTGATAGACATGTATGCATGTTTATCATGGTTATAATAATAATTTCAAACTCGTCATGTACTACCAAGAAGTATAAAAACTATGGGATCTTCTTTACTTTCTGAAAATACTAACATGTACAAAACATGGAGAGAAAGACCACAAAGACTTTTCTATTGCTATCCAAATGCCCCCCAACCCCAAATTCACACATGCATTTTTCATGTATGATCGTCAAACATAAATACTCAGTGCAATTGCAAGATATTTCACTCGCAGCCTGACTATCAAGGACAACAGACGTGGAGCTGCGCTCAGGACTACTCCCCACGTGCAGCAGTAACCAGTTACCTGAATTCGGATTCACGCTACTCCAGCCGTCCACCCTACCCGTTTCCAGCCTCGCTGAATGAAAAATTATATCCCTCAACCTAACTACAACAAGGATACCGGATTAAAGTTAATCTACGTTAATTGTCAGGTATTTTATTAAGACTTCGGGTCAATTAAAACTTTGTGCCTTAACTTGAAAATTCTTTCTCCTCAAGCCTTTCATCACTAAGTTCCCTTCATTTAATTTGTCAAATTGTTACACTTTACAATCTCGTGTTACAATTCAAACAAATTAAATAACTTCTTTATCTTGCTTTGAATTCTTCTTTTTGACGCTTGCCATAATTCCAGCCTTATTTTTAACTCAATATACTTCGGCTTAACTATGGAAAATAAATCCTGTAAACAAGCGTTTAGATCTAGAAACCGTCTTGCATCTAACGGTAACATTCTCAAGAAAAGGGTTACTCAAATTAACGTAAAAATTGGATAAAGAAGCCTTGAACAACCTTAAAATAGGGCAAATTGACTTTACCAGAAACACGCAGACTAAAGAGGTGCAAACAACTCAATTAAAGTTCATTTCTACACCAGACCTCAACCTAATCAAAAATGAAGCAGAGAAACTTAATCCTCGCTCTCTAATTGAGTTTAATTTATATGATAAAACCATTAATAATGAAGCACTGGACACCACTTCACTCCAAAGCAACTCCAGTGTAAACAATACAGCAACCCCCCAATATTCCATCATTGCCGCCTCCCCTAAGAAAAAGCCAGTAGGAATCACTTTCTATAAGCCCACTTACGCCCAGGTCACCAACTCTAACGTAAACCATGTGTGCCAGCGGAAGGCAAAATCTCCCAAGGAGTTCGCACTACGACTGAAGCACACACAATCGCTAAAGCTACCGTAGTGCACTCAAGTCAAACACCAGGGCCGTCCAAATTACTGACAGAGGAAGATTTTATATATCCCTCTCAAAACCCTAAAAAACAACCCTCCTCACCAGCCAATAGGAAATCAAAGGCATATATAGGAATAGCTAAAGGCAAAGGACCGTTAAACCCTTAAAGAAACGGCCCTCCTTAAAACACCCAAAGAAACAACAAAATTGGCAAACGACAAATCAGGCATATACGGCAAACCCACCATGTCTTCAACTTGTATCAACACTGTGTCCAACAAGTCAACCTCAGATGTGAAACATAAAAACATAAGAAACTTTCACAGACTGGATCTGACGCTCTATCGCAAGATTAAAACATCTAAATTGTACAACTTAACCAATAACAGCTTGGCCAGAGCCATAATTAAAATTCACACAGGACAGTGTCAAATAATTAAGATGAATCAACAATATATCATTCTACATTGTTGTAGTAGGGGCCAAGTAGCACAATACCTTGAAATCGAAGAGCTCTGTGGTATCCCAGTTACCGTAGAACCCCATAAACAGCTCCAAAACTCTATTAATGTTCAAACTGACAACAAGAACCAAAACTCCAAGAAGGCCACCACCAACACAAATTATATCCCACAAAGGTGCACTTATAAATCAGTACTAAAATTAACAGGTGTATTGGGTGTACTAAACAATCAGGAGATAGAGCACAAGTTAAAGGAAGGAGGAAACCAAATTTTGAAAAATCACCGCTTAGGAAACAAACAAACCAAAACAAACATCACTGTACTGGAAACATCAACCCCTCTGCCTACATTAATTAAATTAGGAAAGGTAGGTACCAGATATAGGATCGAACCATACTTAAATAAACCAAGATTTCTGCCCCAAGTGCCAACCATGGGGCCATTACAAGGCTAAATGTAAATCTGAGGCCAAGTGTAATAAATACGGGGAGGGGAGGCATAAAGGGGAATATAAAAGAGATATTCCAAAATGTGCTAACTGTAGAGGCCCGCATTTACCGCAATCTCCTTCCTGTCCCTCCACAATACGGGAAAAAGCCATAGTAGGTATAATGGACACAGAATATTGCAATTATAACACAGCTAAAACCAAAATTGACAATGCCGTCATATTTAAACAAATAAAGCAACACAAACTGAACATAACAAATGATAGGTTCAATAACAACAATACCAACAAAACAAACATCAGGCTGATAAATTCCAATAACTGGGTGACGTCATCACTCGACTGAACAAATTGACTGAGGATATCAACTTTGACACTATAACACATAAAAAACTATCCTATCATCAATCAATAACGTTCGCACCCAAACTGAGCACCAGATTACAGTAAATGACCCTAATAAAAATGGCTAATTCAACTCAAAGGGACGTTATTATATGGCAATGGAATGCAAGAGGATTGTCAGGAAATATTAACGAACTTAAGCTCAAAATAATTAACTCTAGCTATAAACCTGACATCATTTGCATTCAAGAAACTAAACTTTCTGCAAATTCGAAAAAATTGCCATCAATACAAGGATACCCTCCTGGCTGTTTCCAACATCGAAAGGAAGGTCAGGGTGGTGGTCTAGCCATATTTATAAAAATACTCTACTATCTGTTACGCTACTACCTATAACATCCCAGGAAATTAGTAACACACTAATAGAAATACAATCCCTATTAGTCAATACAGGAAACCATCAATTACAAATCATAAACGTATATGACCCAGGAGGGTCTACTAAGCTTAAACATAAATTAGCGTTTAAAGAAATAACCAAAATCATTGGTACCGGGCTTGCAATCATCTATGGAGACTTTAATGCCCATAATAAGGTATGGGGGGGGGGGGGTGAAGTGACGGATAGGAGGGGTACCTGGGTGAAAGAATGGATCAATGACTCCACCCTTATTATCCTTAATGGTTGTGCTAAGACCAGACTTAGTCTGGTCGACGGCACCCTGTCCGCCATTGATCTCACCCAAGGCACACCCAGACTGACACAAGTGGCTAAATGGGAGGTGGAGCAATTTGACCCCATGGAGAGCGACCACTTCCCAATAATCACCACTGTACAGATCACTGTTCAGTGAGAATTCATTGATAACAAGCTCAAATATCTAATAAAGCAGTCTAAAGAAAACACTTGGCAAAAATACTGCAACACTATTAATTTTAGAACTAACTCTAAACAAGTGTGGGGTAAAATCAGGGCCATAAAGGGAAAGAACATAAATGTCACCCCACAAATCAATAATACCTGCAATCATAAAGAACATGCTGAATCATTAGGAAAACATTTTCAAAATATGAGCAGCAATAGTGACCACACTATTGAATTCCAGAACCATAGAACTAAAACTGAAATTAACTTCTGCCGTTTATTTCAAGACCAGGGACCCATAAATAAATCACGCAACAAAGATATTATCATATATGAATGGTCCCAGGCGCTCAAATCCAAACGTGAAATTTCACCTGGGGAAGATCAAATAGGTTACATAAAATATAAAAACCTACCTATCAATATGGTTATGATAATAATAAACATGCTAAACATAATTTTGCAAACAGGGGAACTACCCAAAAATGGAAAACAGCGATAGTTATCCCCTTTTTGAAATCTAACAAAGATAGGAATAACATTAACTCATATAGACCAATTTCACTTACCAACAATATTTGCAAAATCAATGAAACAATTATCACTAACAGACTCAAACACCACCTGGAGAGCAATAACTTGATATCTCCAAACCAATGAGGTTTTCCAAATAAAAGATCAACTACGGATTAATTAATTAAATTGGAGTCAGCCATTAAATTAGCATTTAATAATAAACAGAGGACTAATAGAAAATTAATTGCGGTTTTTCTAGATCTTGAAAAAGCGTTTGATCTGGTGTGGACCAAAGGATTAATAGCCAAATTAAATCATTATGGCATTACTGGTTGCATATTTATATGATACAAAACTTTTTAACAGAACACAAAATTATAACTAGGGTAGGGGCTACTTATTCGGAAGAACATTCCCTTGAAAATGGGACTCCCCAAGGCAGTGTCCTTAGCCCCACTCTCTTCAATCTCATGATTAATGATCTTGACTCTAATCTCGCCTCACCCTCAATAGGATTATCATAATTTGCAGATGATAGTGGACTATGGAGAGCAGGAAACCTTTCCAACCACACTTATATGGCTGAAATGAAAACAAGTCTAAATAACATTGGTTAATGGGCTGACAAATGGGAATTTAAACTGTCGCACCAAAAAAACGGTTACGTAGCTGTACTATTCTCACCTTATAGAAAAAAACATATTATACCCAAACCTCCAAATTCAAAATAAACAAATTAAATTCGTTAAAAAAGCCAAATTTCTGGGTATGAACTACGATGAACACCTAACGTGGGTATCTCATATTGATGACCTAGCTAAAAGGTGCAATCTTGACTTAAACTTACTTAAAAGACTCAAAGGAACCCAGTCGGGTGCTAGCCAAGAAACAATAATGACTATATATAGGGCCTTTATTAGATCTAAACTCGACTATGGATGCCAAACTTAAAACACGGCCTCCATAACCCAACTTAATAGATTAGATAAAATACAGAGGACAGCCTTTCTCATAGCAACTGGGGCATTACCATATACATCTACAGCAGAGTTGCAGGTCTTAACAGGAGAACCGCCATTACAGCTTCGAAGGCAGGAACTGATGTTGAGATACGCAACTCGACTGTCCACCCACAATAAAACACACCCCACTCTAGTAGCTGTCAAGAAATGCAATGTTCATTTTAGGAAAACTCTTAAAAATAAGTAATCTGTTGGCAAAATAGTACATGAATTAAATCTACAACTCCCAGTAGATATATTCCAAGTGAAAACTAACCAAATATTTGATAAAGAACCTTGGAATAATACATCAATTAAAGTAAACATCTCCCTTATAGACAAAGGTAAAAAATAAAATCAACAACATTATTTAAAAACAGTTGTAATGGAACTAATCAACAACCAATATACAACTATACTCATATATTCACGGATGGTTCCAAAATTAACAACCCCTTTAAAATAGCTGCGGCTTGGATCATTGCAGCACTCAATATCAAAATGGGCAGCCGCCTACTGGATCACTGCTCCATTTACACAGCTGAATTCTGGGCCATCCTGAAATCTTTAAAATGGATACTAGAAAATAAACCAGATAAGACCTTGATTATTAATGATTCACTAACTGTCCTAAAATCAATACAGTGCAATAATACTAAATCAAGAGAAAACTTTCTTAATCAAATTAACCAAATAATGAAAATATTCGATACTCAAAACATAACAGTTGAGTTTCTATGAATACCATCTCACATCGACCTAAAAGGCAATTAATTAGCTGACCAATTAGCCAAGAGTAAACTCACTGGACCTAAGTACATGCCACTAAAGTATAGTCCAACAGAAATTAACAATTTAATCTATACACTGATAAATCAAAAGTGGCAAACGGATTGGAACCATAATAAACAAGGGAGATTTTTACATAGTATTGTCAAAGAAGTCAATAGAAATATCTTGATATTAAGGTGCATCAGATATCTACAATTTAAAATAAATAGGAAAAACATAATTAGTTAATAGTTTTGGAAAATATATAGGACCTTCTCCGCACAACATCAACTGGTTCCACTGTAACGTACCGGACGATATGTACCATATATTCAATATCTGTAACAATACGCAAAAGATGGAGACCTATTTATAACTTAAACAATTAGAACTTGCCGCACCAAGTACATATCCTGAAATAATTCAATTATGCAACAAAAACACTCAAAGAACACACTATAATATAATTGATTTTCTTACAACTACAGGGCTAATGGATAGAATATAAGTATAACACCATATCATCCATAAACGAAATGAATGTTTTATTGGTACCTAAATATGCATAGAAAATAAAATATTGTTCTAAGGGGAGGGAAGCGTACGGGGCCAAAAAGGATTCGTTACCCTTACGGGAGCCCACCTACATTACGCTGGTTATAACGTTCCCATGGAGGCTCCAGAGCAGCCTAACCTAATGGAAAATAATATCGTTACGAGGGATGGAAGCGTACGGGGCCAAACGACACTCGTTATGCATTAAGAGAGCCCACCTACACTACGCTGGGTATTACGTTCTCATGGCGGCTCCAAGGCAACCAAACCTAATGGAATGATAAAATAAGATGGAACAATAAAAGTAAACCTAAAATAAAAGAAATACATAAAGGTATAAACGTCAAAAGGTATATTAACTACTAGGTATACAATCAATAAAGCAAGCGTTTTAACTCTTTTCTTCTCTTATGCTTCTAATTCTTCCTTCTATATAACCCCATTGGCAACATCTCATAACTAAGTTTAATATTACGAAGGTATTATAGGCCCCTACAAATGCGATACCGCTGTGGTTAAAGTATAACCACTAACAAACGCCCCTAACTATGGTCCCAACTAGAATGTATGAGGTAGTCTCAAAACCAAGACTATCAGGTCCAGCGACACAATGTTGCAACTAAAAACCTAATCATATATGCATAGGTTATGACCCCAAATTAGATCTTATAAGGTAGTCTCAAACCCAAGACTATCAGGCCCAGCAACACAAGGTTGCAACCAAAAATATGCTAATTTAAAAAATGACCTCAAATTCATACATTATAAAGATAGTTAACCCCAAAACTATCAGGCCTCGCAGTAACTTAATAACATCATGCATTAACTAACAATGCAAAAAGCTGTCATATGGGGTTATATATTCTACACAAAACAACACAAAGAATTTTAAATTGATAGGGAAAAATACGGAAGAAAATTGACGAGGAAGCAGTGATGTTTAGAGTGAGAATCCAAAACATGACACCCAAGATGTATACAGGGAATCATCGAGTGAGTACAGGGTCAAACAAGACACTCAAGAAGTATACAGGGACCAACCACAGGAGCAGAGCGATAATCGGTCACTAACAAGTGATCATGGGATTCTCCAGGGAAAAAAAGTCCTTTTTAGGGCTATTGTCTTTCATTGTTTTAATAGGGTTTTCCACTTGGTTACGGAACCCTCCTTGACACGCTCTATAAAAAAGGCTAACTTGATCATTTTCGGACCCACCGCTCAAAATTAACAATCTAATCCTCTCTGACAGTGGCTACCTTTCAAATGACGTTTAGTCATATTAGCAAAATTAATTTTTAGGGACATCTAATATGTACACTTTTGTACTAGAAGATTGGCATATATAGGAACGTAATTTAATTCTTCAACTCTACCATTTGATGAATTGCATCCGTGGCTTACACAATTTTGGCATAGGGAAATCCTCTAGAAAAACAGGATTGAATTTGAAATAAGCTTACGTACTTTCGATTGCTTGATAGGTTGAGTGCGTGATGGGTCTATTCCCATTCACCCAGGTCTAACATTCATATCATTAGCCCCGTTTTAGGGGTATGATATGACGACCAAATTAAATAGCGCACTCTGTGCGCATAAACGGCAGGACAATGTGGCACCATTCCATCTTCCTGGATAAATTAAATCACTGCCATGTAAATAAATGGCAGTGAAAAATAGTGAACATATGACCCTAGTGTCCGGTTTCACTTTAAATACAACTATTCATTCATGCAAGATATTTCCCAACATGGCAATTTGTAAAATGATGGTATGCTAAACAGCGGAGTATAATTTTAAAACGTTGACATCTATGTGATTTTTTATTGTTGTATTTAATCTAAATAATATTCTTCAAACGTTATATATATATATATATATATATATATATATATATATATATATATATATATATATATATATATATATATATATATATATATTGTAAGTGCTCTTCCGAACATTCGCTTTGTATTCAATTTTGGTAGCTAATCGGTATTCAGCTAAACAGTAGCGGTAGGACTGAATACGAATAACGATCATGTGACATCTGGTTCTGCATATGCGGCTGCTACAGCTCGTGGACTGATGTAACTCTCTCATTAAGATAATATATAATGTGATTGCAGCCAGGCATTATCTACTGCCTGGAGCGCGGTACTGCAGTAGATTACGAACATGCGAAATTCTTCCAAAAGTGTGTCACGTGGTTATTCCATCACACACGAAACCAAACTCAGCAGCTGTAAATATGGCGTCAAAAGATGAAAATCGACTATCAAGAATGAACACTGACGTGCCCAGTACTTCTGGAAGTACACATTATCAGAAGTTGCACAGTAATTGCAGTGAACAGGTTTGTATTTCAATTTCTGGAAAAGTTTACACAAATTATATACAGGGTTCGTACGGTCTTTGAAGGTCTTTGAGAGTTTGGGAAAATCGAGGTAGCATTTTCAAGGCCTTGAAAGTTTGGGAAAATCGAGCATATTACCCTGAAGTCTTTACAAGTCTTTGAAAATTGAAATAAACCACAATTTTTTAAATTCCTTTCCAGAATCACAAAAGAAAAATATCCGAGGTTGTTGGTTTCGGATGTAATCTAGTTATCCTGGTTTCTTTCTGTTGATGGTCCGTTCAGTTTAATTGCCGCTGCAAAAACAAAAGAGGCTTTATTTGACCATCCAAAGTTGGCCTCGGCGGGGACTTCAATCGCACATGCACTCACTGTATATTATAGACGTACCAAATAGTTGCCAATTTAAATTATCATCGCATCCGTATCCCCCTCCACTCCCCAAACAAATGGATGGACTATTAAAGAAACCAAAATGAGATTCTATTCATAGCGGTTTGAAAGAGGAAAGGTTTTAGAATTCTTGTGAATACTCTTTACCATGGATTTGTTTGTTCTTGTCTAAAACGTATATAATTTATAACAATTGGAATCATCCTTTAAAACACCACACATTTGGAAAGACTATAAGTACTGTCGCCATGTATATAATTTACGTAAAGCTGTTCGTAGGCGGTCGCATACCTCGTAACATGAGATACGTAATTATAATATACGTATTACACCGGTATTTTGAAATTTGTAAGTCATTGTTGTTAAAATTGGTATAAGGCTACACTATTCCAGTTACACAACTGCTAAAATAAAAATGTTTGAATAAATATTCAGTAAATATCATTGGTGAAAAGTTTGTATTGTCGCCCAGTAATTGCACCTTTTCAATAATTAAGTCAGTTAAATGACATATCAAATTAAATTGATGAATTAAAGAAGATTCAAGCTTCATATTTTTTTATAAGCTTTATTTAGTATCAGCAGTATATAATACAGTATTTGGGGTAAAGGTAAATTCTATGTACATCAATGAAAAGGAATAACAGACTCAGACTAGTATACAAAAATATAGCCCTGTTTTATGATCTTTTCCAGTGATAGTAATCACATTAATTATCAATAAAAGAAGGTAAACGAATTTTTGTGCCAAGATCAATTAGTTGCTTGATAAAATATATATTTTTAAATTGTCAATTCAAGATTAAGAGTCGCACATTATTTGATTTGAATATAAAACTCTGCCAGCCACTGAAAATACCTAGAAATTAATGAGGCATATGATTTTAATGTCATATTTATATCAAAGACAAGACTTAATGTTTGTTCTATGTTGATCTTGCTTTAGTTTAGCATCAGTTTCCATAGCCCAAGTGGGGATATGAAATTAGTTAAATTGGTTGGAACTTTTAAGGCATGCTCCAGGGGTTATGCTAAAGTCTCTCTCTCTCTCTCTCTCTCTCTCTCTCTCTCTCTCTCTCTCTCTCTCTCTCTCTCTCTCTCTCTCTCTCTCTACATACATCCATAGATATGCTCAAAGATTGCATACAGTGTCAATAGACAGTAGCATAGTGGTTAGAGCATTTGCATTGTATGCGTGATGTCAGAGATTCAAACCCCAGCCGAGGTATACAAAAGACTTATAAACATGGCACTAACAGCTGCCTCACTTGGCATTCAGAATTTAAAGGCTGGTGTTAGGAACGGTCGGACTGGTGTCAGACATCGTAGTGATATGACTGAAAACATTTACAAGCTATTGTTACAAAAAATAATAAACACGAATGAACAGTGACATTATATAAATGTGGCCATACTGTATTTTTTAATTGGTTAGGTTAAATCAATACAAGTAATGCAAACTTCCTTCTGTACCCTCCATTTTATTAAGGATATTATTTTCTTGCAAGAGCTTGTCATGGGTGTTCCATCAGACCGACCAGAACTTGATATATACACAGCAACAATGCAGCAAAGCAAAGGTAGTTATCTATTAGGTAGTTCTTCATTATATAAATGTGGCCATACTGTATTTTTTAATTGGTTAGGTTAAATCAATACAAGTCATGCAAACTTCCTTCTGTACCCTCCATTTTATTAAGGATATTATTTTCTTGCAGGATCTTGTCATGGGTGTTCCATCAGACCGACCAGAACTTGATATATACACAGTAACAATGCAGCAAAGCAAAGGTAGTTCTCTATGTGTGCATTGCTTATCCATTTCCATATGACTACTAGAAATGTTTTAAATTACTATATTTGCCGATTATCCTCCATAACAATTCTATAGTGCTTTCGCTAGGTTTTAGTTTCTTGCCTGTTAAAGGCTGAAAGATTAGTTTCTGTTGTTGTATCTTCACAAAAGACACTTCAAATATTGTTCAAAGTGGAGAGGTGAATGAGTTGTTACTATGATGAAATGTCCATCAGTGCATACAGTGTCCAAGAAAATGTTTCTAAAATTAATATATATGCTAGATTATTGTATGCTTATAATTAACTAACTTAAAAGTGGTATCCAATTCCTCAAATCTCCAGGTGTTTTACACAATTTGAAAGTTACGAATGTATTGGAAACTAATAGTGAAGACCAGAACTTGAGAGAATATTACATCTTTTTTTGACAATACATATAATCATTTAAGGAGCTGTAACTGATTTAAACAATTATGCCAAAGCAGTGTTTTGTAGTCAAAACTTTCCTAATAGTTGCAATCTTAGTGTTTTAATACCAGTAGTTCAGTCCTTTGCAGGCCTGTTATGGATTGATTATTTCACAATAGTACTTTGGTGACTTTTTGATTTCATCCCCCAACATAACAAATGTTGACAAAAGATGTATAAATGGATTCTATCTTGCCATCTGTGCATTAGACTGTCAAACACATTTTTAATTTAAGAGCAGCATTTCCAAGCAATTCAAAATATTTTTTATAAAACTTAGACTTATTAAGCTGCTGGTTCTGATGTGCCTTTTGCTATTCATAATTCTTTTTGAATATTTGTAAAATAAATATTCCATGTGCTTGTCCATCTATCTAATATCCATACATTTATTTGTCTGATCACAAATCATAATGTGCTTTAATACAGACTGTCAGTGTTTTTAATCTGTATGGCCTGCATTAATTACATAAGACGTAAGCAACATAAAGAACCTTTATTATCCATAACAGAATGGTATTTTTGAGCTAGTTCACCATCACACTTGACCAAATTTGTCTGCTATGTAAGCGTTATACATTGTCATGGACTTGAGACTGTTAACTACTATTTAATTGGATTTTGTTTAAACCACGTGCAATGCATAAACTGCTGTTTCTGGTTGATATTCCAAACTAAGTGTTAATGTAAGTAAATATATTTTGTTACAATAAAAAAGTTGAAAGGGCAGTCAGTGATAAATTGATCAAGATAACTATCCAACAGCACATCCAGAATGGAACCTACATTTATTTTCACACGTTAGTTCATGAAATAAATATATCAATATTTGTATTATTATTTATGACAAGTTATATACCACTCCCTGACAACTTGCAAACCCACTTATAACAATGTATATGGTGTGGATCCTGATTTCTCCTCCAAATAAAATATTTTGTAAATATCTTTCAAACACTGCTGACCGTGAATAAATTACGAAAATAATTAGTAAATAAAACCTTTATACGTTTCTCGTTTTATCATCAACAAATATTGATTAATGCCCGTAAAGATAGATTCCATATTGTGAAAGTTGCAAGTTCTAAATAAGACATCACATATTATGCTATGATTTTTTGTTGATAAAGAGTCATCAATACATTGTAAAAAAAACAGTCTCATGAAATTGCGATCAATAAAAAAACATCTGGTAAATGCTAACAGATGGCAACAGAATGAAATAAACAACATTTGTCAAGCATATCACAACCGGAATTGATTATTGCGTTCTAATTTATATTGTATAAAATTTGTAGACCCATTATATTCATGTTGGTAATGATTAACTCTTGTTTTGGGGTTTTCATTTTACTTCTACCGCAATCAAATCTATCGGTTGATCGACATTGTTTCTCGAAAAGAGAGTTGATCTTTTGTATTAAAAAAATAAGTCTAATTTGGATCAAACAATACAACTAGAATGTATCTAATTCAACACAAACATTAGTGACGTAGTACACAATGTGTGAAGTGGTACATATGTTAAGCGAACGAAAACCATATGGAAAAATGTTTTCGATGTTCTCCTCAACATACATGTACTGTACTTTATCCTGAAATTAATGTTACTCTATGAGGAAAAAATAAATTACACCAATATGAAGAAATATTTATTCACAGTTAATCTCACCACAATTATTAAGTGAGTATTCAACACTCCGCTCTTCCACCACCCCCCCCCCCCCTTGTCATTGTGTTGAACCTTTTATTGTTTTGTTTTTATTATAGGTCCCACGATACCTCATGCTTCACTTAGAGTGCGGTCCATGTTTTTGGACCCCGATGTGCACCCCGATGTTTTTTGACCCCGATGTGCACCCCGATGTGCATTAATTATCGAGGGATAAGTTTATTGTCTTTTTGTTCACAAATGTTTCATCTTCATAATAATTGTAGTAAATGCATATCGCTTAATTTCATTGATCGCTTAATTGCATAGCAACAGTATGGTCCCATTTCTCCTTCATGAATATGCATGAATTCTGCTTAAATGGATTCTCCTGTCTCCATTAATAAATTATATGCATAGCTTGGGTTCCGTCCCAAAGTTATGTATATAAATGGAGTTGATTACATATCCATTTATCTTCTGTCAGTCTTGTCAGGTTGGTAGATAAGCTATACATATGTAGAACTAATAATATATTTAAATATTTCTATGAGATAATGCTGAAGTAAACATTTGTGTGCAGTGTCTCAGAAATAACACAAACTGGGATTAATATATAGGATCTTTTAATTTTGTGTTTACAGAGTGGACACCCAACCTCAGACGTAACATGGAATTATGTCATGCTTCAGTGACTTGGCAATCAGTTGTTTGCCATCTTCTTCAAAAGACAACTTCACCACAAAGAAACAGTTTACATGTTCCTTTTGGAGAAGAGTATGATGGACATGGCAATATCAGGATTGTCAGAAGGCTGTATATATAGTGTTGTATTTCGCCAGGGACATCTGAACTATTTACGGTTTTTTGAAAGTGACATCTTCAGTGGATTCTTTAAAAGCAAAGGTAATCACATCATCATAACATGATAGCTATATTTGAGACTCACTGAAGCAATTGCTCATGCTTTTTGGGACATTCAAACTGGATGGTTAACTGGTGATCAAAGCACAGAGTGCACTGTGCTTATATTTGTAGGCATTTGTCAAATTCTATTTATATACATCTCTTTTTAATTGCATTTTCTTTTTTCTGACCTATGACCACCTTGCAGGAACCACACTGGAAGGGTAAAAACATATCTATAAAAGTATAAAAATATATGTTGATATATCAGCATGTATATATGTATAACATCGTTAACTTTTCATTCAGAAGTAGTAGAGCTGATAAGTCACTGTCTGCATGATTTGTTGATCTCCAGAATTGAGTCACATTATTTTACCTGTAAATCCTTCTCTTTCAATGTTTGGAAATTCTGAAACAGACGCGCAAATGTGGTAGAAATAAGGATTTGTTTTGGGAAAACATATTTAAATTGGATGACATCAAAGCAGCTGAAAAAGAGTAGTTTAACTTGCTTGCCAAGAAACGCAAAAAGATGCCAGAGCCAGGTTTGTGCATTATCCAATGCTTTTCTTCTTCAGATAGTTGGCTTTATAGTTGACGTGTTTAGACGCCACCAAATCATCTATCTTAAAACCAAACTTTGAACAAAACAAAATTGATAACAAGATATGTGAAATGTGAACAGAAGATTGTGTTTAATATTTCACAGTGCAGTTAATTTTATATTTTGTAGTGTTTGCTGCCAATGTATTATACACTTATCAACTCTTACTTCAAGAATACAGCTTAAACAGCAGAATGTATTGTAGTGTCCATAAGACTAGTACATCATTTGGATGTCAATTAATTATTATTTTGAGGTTTATATGAGATAACAAAGTAGAACACATTATCTTATGAGTAGTAAAAATGGAAAACATGTCATTTTATAAACGAAAGTCAGCCAGACACCACAATGTCAACAACATCAAAGCCGTTTAACCAGACCTTCAAATTGTTAAATATTAAGCAGCTACAGGAATGAAACAAGTATGATAAAGTGAATGACATCCACATAATGCACTAAACATGCAAACAAAATTTGCATCATTCAACCCAGTAATACCTTTATACATTATGTACATGTTACTAAAATTGAACATCTATGCCTTGTATATTTTGCCATGTATATAACTTAGTTCTTTTGACCGAGGGTATGGATTTTAGTGCATGCTGGCAAGTAGAACCTACATTTGATGATCTATAATTGACAAGTTAAACACCATATCATGTATGCTAATAGTGTTTTTTGTTTCATTACAGAGCCAAAGAAATTACCATCCACAATAAGAAGGTAATCTCAAATACTGTTCCAAAACAAAAACAGTATTAGAAAGTCCTTAGATCATCTTTTTCATCACGTACAAACAATTTTTTTCAAAGAAAATAATTTTGAGTGTATGGGGGTGATGTTCTACATAGAGAAGAAAAATAGCTAGAAAGACAGTCAAGCAGAGTGCGAAGTAAGTATTAAGAAGAAATACAGGAAATCATTATTACCTTTGCCACCAGTCTTTCTATTTCTATCTGTAAGTTTCCTTTGTTCTAAATCTGTACGTACCTATATCATAATGATGTCACGGTGGGGATCACTAAAATATATACATGTGCAATGTATTATAGGTGTGCTGTATTATCTGTATATATGTTTCCTTCGGTATTAAATTTGTGTTACGTATGACAGCATTCTTTCACTGTACCGGCACTTCTGTATTTTCCCTCAGTAAAGAAATAATGGAATAACTCGAATAATCTGTTAAATAAATCAATGATAATCCAATTTTGAAACCTGTATACAAGCCCCATGATAACCGTGAGAAAAGAAATTGTTCACCTATGTTTGTTCCCAGTTGGATTTATTTGTCTAAGATAGCCAGAATAACAGATTTGTGAGATAATAACCACGAAATCAACCCTTTCGTTTAGTTTTCCTTTATTCATTCACGTAGGTGATACTGTATTCTTCTATCACAGATCTAGTCTCATTTTAAAACAATAAGCGCTTAAGGAAGTGCATGACCTTCTATAACTTAGTATGATATTAAGTCTAGTCTACGCCTCGTCTTTTATACAGATCACCTAAAATAGTTGTCTAAATACCACTTGCTGGCGGCAGTATTGTTGACGTTACAAGCTGGACGTTCTCTGTGATTGCTTTCAAATAAAATATTGTTGAGTTACAATAAGCTTTGCAATGAATTAAATCAATGTCACAATGAGCCGATTCGGTAGAAAGTTGCAAGAGGTAGTTTTGTAAATGTGTGCAAGGCTATGGTGTGACTTGTTTCAGCTCTTAATGCTTATTAATTAAAGATATGGATATATTTGTGAAACAGGTCCTTTATGCTTCTGTTGTTCTTCAAATTGGTGTAAGGTATTTACACTCCACAATTTGCTTCGTATGTACTTTCTAAACTACCAGTATTCGGATAGATAGTAAACACGTGTGTTCGAGACACTTAGAATATGTCAAAAACAGCTTGGATGACAACTTGTTTTTAATTAAATTTGCCTATGGAGCACATACTGTGTTTCAGAATTACCATCTTGGAAATGAGCGTGTGTTTGCACCGTGAGCAACACATGGTGTCCAAAATGACCTTTGGACGTTACATTGCAGGTATAAATTTGAGATTGAGGTGCATAAACTCCTGCTATAACTGCGGTTGATTTATCTGGTCAAGTGGATACTATTCATATGCTTTATTTTAATATGTGTATTAAACAAATTGACCTTTGTATTTTTTTTTATGACTTTTTTATAATAGATTATTGATTGTGGCATTAAATTTAAATTAGCATCTGGACCCTGAGAGGAAAATTTTGAATAAATTGAATCACTGTCACAACGTTGCACGTATGATCAATTAACCTATCCAAACTTTTAAAACAGTTGAATTGTTGATTTTATATACTGGCAAATATACTTCATTGAATCCTGTAACACACGATAACCCGACTTTCAGACCGGGCATGGACGTCGAGTAAATTACTTCTACAGCTTTGATTTTACTCGCTCAATGCAAACGGTTAATGGAATGTTTATCTAAACAATCCACACACACGCACCTCTAACCTCCTCTTCCCCTCCACACACACGAGCACCCAAGCAACCGCATACTTTATAGACCAACAGGATGATTTTTCCTTTCTCTTTCTTTTTATCGATTTATATCTTTTTTTAAAAATTATTATACAAATAGATGAACTTCCAAGTGTACATAAGTTTTCAGTTTAAAATTAGTACCTATTTTCCGCAAGAACCGCTCCGGTGGCCTAGTGGTTAGAGCGTCCGCCGCGGAAGCGGGCGGTCGTGGATTTGATTCCCGGCCGAATCATACCAAAGACTTCCCGAAATGACACTAACAACTGCCTCGCTCAGTGCTCAGCTTTAAGAGATTAGTGTTAGAACCGGTCGGCCTGGTGTCAGGATAATGCGACTGGATGCTACATGTCTGCGTCATGATGCCACATTGCTTAACCTCACTATAAACTGCTTCACTGCAGACATCGTAGCGACATGATTAAAACATTGTTACAGCTACGTTACAAATCCTAATGAAACGAACAAACTTACAAACATCCACATTTCCAGCTTGTCCCTAAAATTATGAAGGAATAAAAAACGTTTTTGGGTGTAAGGGTGTAAAAAGCAGTTAACAGTTGTTAAATATCACTATCTGACACAAAATACGTGGGCAAATGAATATTAATCCTATTTTTATCGAATGATACAAAGATGTAAACATTGTTTTAAATATTTAAATAAAAGTAAATTGTACAATTATCTTTATCTCCGTAAACATAATATGAAAATCTTGCTGCCACTGACCAGAATTGTAACATATTATGTGACTCAGTTTTGTTGCTATGGAAATCACTTCTTCGTTCTCTTTACTATGGAAATCACTTCTTCATTTTCATTCGTGTGACTCTCACAAACATGATATACTGCTTAAAGTGTAGGATCAGTTGGTGATACTTGTCCAGCTAACAAACCCCACATCCACCATAGGTCAGTTTCTCAACCATTATATTTTTCTTCTTTATTTCTTTCTTCTCTGTGACCAACGGTCAATGAGATACAAATGTTGCAAGTAGTCTGTGGAATATTGGAGAAGGTAGAGACTTTTCCGTGAAGACATAGCACAGAACTGATGAGCTCTTTCTCTGAGGATGTAACACATGACAAATAACCTCGTTTGGAATATATTGTAGAAGCATGGGGCAAGATAATATTTCTACTCCTGAGTAATATATGGATTGGAATTAATTCAGTTTACATTTGACAGCAATGAAATGTGTATTCCATTTTCATTTGATAAGACGTAGTATAACTATATGTGCATATACACATAGACAATAAACTAAACTCAGTTCAAAAATATATTTTCTTTGCGTGTGGGCGGAATACCTGTCCTTAGTTGCAATCTAATAGAAACGTGCCAGTAACAAACTTTGTTCAGGACAACTAGCATCAATTTCTCAAAAATGTCGCGCCTTGAACAAGCATAAACTTCTATCATTGATTTCAAAATTTTATTTTATTATTTTGACGTTAATGCACCAAACGTTCATTACCGTATCCCGAAACTACACATCATACCTGTTTGCATGATTACAGTTTTAGCTGTCATTTATCAATTTGAAGATATCTCTTAATAGTGCCCTTTTTTACTGATTTTATTGTAATATTTGTTAACCAACATTACATGGCCTAATATTAATTATTTATAGCAATTAATACAAAATTCTCAATTAGTATACACGTGATTATTTTAGACAGAGACGAAAATGTGACATAATTGTCTCTCATATTTTTGATACATTAAGCATTGAATTATACTATATTTTATGTTTATGTGCTAAACGTAACATTTACAAATGTTCAAATACATTTCAGATGCTACCTGCAGCATCTAATTTTGTTTAGAAAATGCTACAAAATTGACAGATTTTGTTCACAACAAATACTTGAATTTTACTAGATACAAAATTAATTAATTTATTAGATACTTATTCAGAAAACATTATGTTCATTAATGAAGACCAATTCTAATCACTTTGGCAGTATTTGAGGAACAAATTATTCAGGAAATATAACAAATGAAAATACCCTTCACTAGAAACAATTGCTTGATAAAGTGATTAGTGAGATGCAAAATTGTGTGACCTATTTTCCTTGGGGAGATGCACAATCAAGCCAAAATATTATTCTAACTTTCAATCTAGATAATATTCTTATAGCTACTGGGTATAAATGGCGGCTGAGCTGTAAACAAAACGTATTAAAGGTAACAAATTTGGTTAAAGTGACCAATTGTTTCCTTTGGGGATTTATAATGGTATCAAATGCATCGTGACCAACTTTATCTTTTTGAAACACTTTATGTAAATTTACTTTTTCTTCAAATATTGTTCAATACTTGCATTAAAAAATCAAAACAGCTCCATGCATGTATTATTAAAATAGCTCTTTATGGATTATTTACCTGATCAACCATGAATGAAATAAAATTAAACGAAATGGTTACTATACAGTAACTCTCTATATTTGACATCTATGGTTATGAAATGTTGTGTGTTACTTTAGGTAAGGTAAAATCCTATCAATATTGGGGATCTAAAGATACTGGTTAAGGCCAATGAGACTGAAGAAACAAATTTGTGTTTACACCTTAACAAAAAGTGAAGACCAAATGTCAAGAGCTCATTTTCTGAATGGCTGACATTTGGAGTAGGAAGAAAACTATGCACCTGAGATCAAGTGGTCTGGGGATTGGTCACTGTGACTGAGAAAACATCTATGGTTTCTCATGCGATGAAATGATGGGTATGTATGTATGTATGTATGTATGTATGTATGTATGTATGTATGTATGTATGTATGTATGTATGTATGTATGTGTGTGTGTGTGTGTGTGTGTGTGTGTGTGTGTGTGTATGTATGTATGTATGTATGTATGTATGTATGTATGTATGTATGTATCTATGTATGTACGTACGTACGTACGTACGTACGTATGTATGTATGTATGTATGTAATGTTTC
Source organism: Unio delphinus (assembly GCA_029339505.1). Classification (NCBI taxonomy): domain Eukaryota; kingdom Metazoa; phylum Mollusca; class Bivalvia; order Unionida; family Unionidae; genus Unio; species Unio delphinus. Next base: position 452,776 of record JAQISU010000184.1, on the reverse strand, counting down.
GGTCATTTACGTTTCTTATTTGCTTTATAGAATTCAGAATAAAGAACGTCTTCATCAAACAAAGCCATGAAGGATTATGGAACACATATAAAACATTTTTTATCGCATTGACTTGATAACCCGATTAGGGATGTGTACATCTTTGTTGTAGTTCGTGTTGCTGAATGGTTTAACGCCTTCTTTCAGCACAAGATAGGCGATACAAGGCGGCCAGTATTAATGGTGGTGGATAAACCCGGGACACTAATGTTTTCGATACACACTGTAACGTTAAATGACAACGTTCGAAACCTTTATTTGACTAACCCTATTTACATACCCTCATTTAAGACTTTGTTCTGGTCGTCAAGTTAAAAAGACACTGTTTCAAAACTTTATTGACTACCCTTCCCAAAATATTTTATCTACTATGTGAATAATTTATGTGACGATACAAACTGTAATGTATATGACAATGAAAACTGACTGATGTGACTATGAAAATTATAATTTATGTGACCATGCAAACTGTATTTGTTGTGAATATGCAAACTGGAATATGTGACTATGCAAACTTTTATTTATGTTACTGATTGTAAAGAATACATCCTTTCCTAGTGTTTGTTTTATCACAATCATTATCATCATAATAAATAGTACATCTCTTAAAAGTATCATATTTTCTTGTGTGGTCTTTTTACGCAAAAGTTATGTGTACTGTCTGTTATACAGTTCGTACAATGATAACAATAAGGACCGTTTTTACACAGTAATTAAATGTAATTTCTATTACGTTAACCTAAAAACAAAACTATTCGTTCTCATCTTAAGCATCGTATCCTAATGCAAATTTATCTTAAATAGAGATTGATTGTGGAAGGCACAGTTAATATAGTACAATCATATTGCTACTTGCAGGGCAAGTAGCAAACCAAACATGATACAATGAAATGTCCCTATACCAACAAAAGTATTGCAAGCTTGATAAGGATAAAACTTTTATCGTTTCGATTCAGTTACAATGCAAATAGCCTTTAAATTATTGAAAGCTTCTCCATCTTTAAAATCCAAATAGGATATATAGCCCATGTATATGTAAATGACTTTCTCAACACCTAAAAACATGCAACCAATAATGGATATAGAGCCGTTATGTTTCTTTAAAGAATCATTTCTTGATTTTAATACCACTTTAGCGACGTGGTTTGTGGGCTTTACCATTATTTTAAAAAATCATTTCTTTGGTTATAATACCACTTTACGGACGTGGTTTGCGGGCTTTACTATAACTTTAAAGAATCAGTTCTTGGGCTATAATACCACTTTAGTGACTTGGTTCGCGCGTTTTACTACTACTTTAAAGAATCGGTTCACAGACTAAATAAATTCAAAACGATTCAACTACAAATGTTGAAAGGTTGAGCAGCTCCTTTATCAAACGTGTTCTTCTTATGCTTTTGTCTCTTGAAAAGATTGCACTGGAAACTTTAAAGTTATTGTTCTTCGTGTATTCACATATTTTAAAATCTTAAACACTTGTCATTGACATGCCACCCATTATTTAATTGAAATGTGTTAACTGTTTCAATCAAAAAGAGAGAAGTCAACCGGAATGTATTGGTATTATATTATGTCAATGCCGAACCTTGGCTTATCTTCCTAGCATAGTTAAATCATAAAGGACATTGAAAAATGATTTTAAAGGAATCCCCAACAGAGAGAACAAATGATCTTCACCCGTGCTTCTTTGTAGTTTAAAATATATTGACTGAGAGGTCTTTTATCCATTACAATATTTTTGTATAGAGTTCATGAGGTATAACAGAAATTTAGCATATAGTTGTGTATCGTTCTCATTAGAAAATGCAGGAATACTTGTTTTTAGTCTGACAATTGTGTCTTTTTGAAATATAATCTCTAAATTATGCAGCTAATCTGTCATGGCGATGTCTTCTGTTGTTTATGAACAATAGCACAACTTTTAACTTTCAAATAGCAAAATTTTATATTGAAATCAAAATTGTTTAATAAGAGGAATGCAAACAAATGTTTTAATTATTCCTCGCATCCATGATTTATTTCGAAAATCATTTTTATGTATACAATATTCTTCGCCACATATCCATGGCATATTAAAAAAAATATCTTTTCAGTGCATAAATCATTATTTGCTACATATCAATGTCACATTTTCAAGTCCTTTTTATAGGCAACGTTTCGCCCAGTGTTTGTAAATATAGTTTCCATATATTCTGCAATACAACAAAAGCAACAACAAAACTAGTTAGGCTATTTAAATTAATTTAATGAAACAAACGAAAATGTAACGGATGCTTACTTTATTTATGGAGCACTTAAACGACACATTCCTTTTGACAAGGTATTTAAAGATTAAATAAATAAAAATTGCATCAAACATCAGAACGTGTTCTACTGCAATCAAATTAGAAATACAGAGAGATTTTAAAATACAACATAGACACTAACGCAGAAAATTGTATAGAATATATTAGAGAACTGCTTTGTTAAGTTTATTATAAATTTAACACATACATTTGTCTCGTCTAACTAAAAATGTATATGCTCTTCAATGATAGACACTTTTGAGAATTAAAATATTTTTCTTGTAAATAAATTCAACTGATTAATAGAAACAAAATACATAAAAGTTGAAGACTTTTTAACTTAGCACTGTCACTGTAGTGCATAAAAGTACGTGTCGAAAGTGGAGCGTCCCCGGCTTATATTGTTTAATATATATTCTGCATTGCAACAAAAGCAACAAAGGCATTTAAAGATCTAATAAATAAATACTGCTTCTGCGATATCGATTTTACCGACTTTTAAAGACCGATGCAAACAGTAAGGAGAGAGAAAGAGATTGAGAGAGAATAAAAGAGAGAGAGAGAGAGAGAGAGAGACAGAGAGAGAGAGAGAGACAGAGATACAGAGAGAGAGACAGAGGCAGAGACAGACTGACAGACATACAGACAGACAGTCAGACAAACAGAGAGACAGAGACAGAGAGAGATAAACGGACAGACAGAGAGACAGAGAGAGAGACAGAGAGACCGAAAGAGAGAGACAGACAGATAGACAGAGAGAGAGTCGCTTTGTTACGTCTGACGTGGCTTACTGTTGATTTTCGTGGCATTGTACATCTTTAGCTAGCGTTGTTCTGCTATTAAGTTGCTGTTCTTATTCTTTGTGTAGAGTATAGTGTATATGTTCATACGTATATTTGGTTTGATTCGGACGAAGCATATCAAAGAAATACAGAAATGGTTCTAACAGCTGCCTTGCTTGGCTGTTATCATTAAGACGTTATTGTATGGCCTGGTAGGCCTGGTGTATGGATAATGTGACGGGGTGGGAAATCAATCTACACGCATGAAGCATGATGCCCTAATGCTAGTCATCGCTGTAAACCACAATGCAGACATCGTAGCGATATGACAGAAACATTATTAAAGCTACTTTGAAAATCTAAATTACACACACCTTCCCGATTTAGGTCCAACCTTTAATCAGGTACAGTACTTTGCCTTAGATAGGTCCGACCCCGACTTAATTACCATCCTTGTCCCCATACATCGATTAATTTACCATCCCTAGCCTCTTTTATGTCAAACATTGAACTAACTACATTCCTTAGTCTCATTTAATTCCAGCCTTGTATCAACTACTCCTTAGATTCAGTAATGGCAACCCTCCTTTGCTTGGCATAATTCAAATATTAACTCTACAACATTATTCAGCCTCGTTTAGGTCGAACCTTAAATCAGTTACACTCCTTAGCTTCATTTAAGTCAAACCAGCAATTCGCTACTAAAATGACGTTCATCGTCTCAATTAAGTCATCCCTTGAATACAAGACCCCATTTACCCTGATTTGGAAAACACATCATCTCAAGTATCCCTCCTCAGCTTCAGTTAAGTCAAAGAATGAATAAACTATCCTCCTCAGAGTGACTTAAGTCAATCCCTGTATTAGTCACCCTCTTTAGTTGAATGTAAAACAAGAATGAAATCAGCAATCCTCCTTAGCCTCAATTATGTAAAACTTGTTTTCAGCTACTCGTACGTTAAAATTTGAACCAACTCGCCTCCTTACCGTTAATCACTCTCCTTACCCACATGGATAGTATAGACACAAGCTGACACATACACTTCCCCATCATCATCAATGGTTAAACAGTGGTATAAAGTAGCAGATATTCTTCTTTCCTAGTGTTTGTTTTATCACAATCATTACCTTCATAATAAATAGTACATCTCATTAAAGTATCATATTTTCTTGTCCACTATTATTTTATGTTATCAAAGAAATATCAGTCCAAACAACGGATAATTTTACCAGTTGGAAACCTCTAGAAAACTTTTATTTACTTCTACCGGGTCCAGCATCTGTCTTTAATATTTGAAGTGTGATGACGTCATCAACTTTAATTTCTACTAATGGATCTTTAACTACATATTGCTCTTCTCATAATTTATACAAAACTAAAAAAATGATAGAATTTAAAATGAGAACCAAGCTAAATAACTTATCTTGTGAAATTACTTTCATCATGTTATTCAGTCCCTGGTAGAATGGGCTATTTCCGTGTGTACATTTACATAACCGATAAGTAGATTCCATGTTTAAAAAGATTTAACTGTACCTTATTAATCAAACGTCAGGCTCATGAGGATCAAGTAACTGTTACATGAGATAAATTTATGCTGTAATTAGGTAGATTGGTATATATATTTCAATAAATTATTGAAAGCTTCTCCATCTTTACAATCCAAATAGGAAATATAACTCACATATATGTAAATGACTTTCTCAACACCTAAACATATGCAACTAATAATGGATATAGAGCCGTTATGTTTCTTTTAACAATCATTTCTTGTGTTATAATACCACTTTATTGACGTGGTTCGCGGGCATTACCATTACTTTAAAGAATCAGTTCTTGGGTTATAATACCACGTTAGCGACGTGGTTCACGGGCTTTACTTTTACATTAAAGAATCATTTTTTGGGTTATAATACCACTTTAGCTACGTTGTTCGCGGGCTTTACCATTGCTTTAAAAAATCAGTTCTTGAGCTCTAATACCACTTTAGTGACGTGGTTCACGGGCTTTACCATTACTTTTAAAGAATCATTTCTTTAGTTATAATACCACTTTAGTGACGTGGTTTGCGGGCTTAACTACTACTTTAAAGATTAGGTTTGCAGGCTAAATAAATTCAACCGATAAAACTACAATTGATGAAACGTTGAGCAGCGCCTTTATCAAAAGTGTTCTTCTTATTCTTGTGTTTCTTGAAAAGATTTCCCTGGTAACTTTAAAATTATTCTTCGTGTATTCACATATTTTAAAAACTTAAACACTTGTCAATGATATGTCATCCATTGTTTAGGCAAAGGTGAAAATTGTTTCAATCAAAACGAGAGAAGTCAACCGGAATGTTTTGATATTATATTATGTCCATGCCGTACCTTGGCTTATCTTCCTTGCATAGTTAAATCATAAACGACATTGAAATGAAAGGAATTCCCACACAGAGAGAACGATTGATCTTCACCCGTACTTCTTTGTAGTTTAAAATATATTGATTGACAGGTCTTTTATCCATTCAATATTTGTTTTTAGAGTTATTGAGTCATAATAGAAATTTAGCGTATATCTGTGTTTCGTTCACATTAGAAAATGCAGGTATACTTGTTTTTAGTCTGAAAAGTGTGTCTTTTTGAAATATAATCTCTAAATTATGAAGCTAATCTGTCATGGCGATGTCTCCTGTTGTTTATGAACAATAGCACACTTTTAACATTGACATAGCAAAATCTTATATTTAAAAACAAAATTGTGTAATAAGAGGAATGCAAACAAATGTTTTAATTATTCCTCGCATCCATGATTTATTTCCAAAATAATTTTTATGTATACAATATTCTTCGCCACATATCCATGGCGTATTTAAATTATCTTTTCAGTGCATAAATCATTATTTGCTACATATCAATGTCACATTTTCAAGTCCTTTTTATAGGCAACGTTTCGCCCAGTGTTTGTAAATATAGTTTCCATATATTCTGCAATACAACAAAAGCAACAACAAAACTAGTTAGGCTATTTAAATTAATTTAATGAAACAAACGAAAATGTAACGGATGCTTACGTTATTTATGGAGCACTTAAACGACACATTCCTTTTGACAAGGTCTTTAAAGATTAAATAAATAAAAATTGCATCAAACATCAGAACGTGTTCTACTGCAATCAAATTAGAAATACAGAGAGATTTTAAAATACAACATAGACACTAACGCAGAAAATTGTATAGAATATATTAGAGAACTGCTTTGTTAAGCTTAGTATAAATCTAACACAAACATTTGTCTCGTCTAACTACAAATGTGTATGTTCTTCAATAATAGACATTTTTGAGAATTAAAATATTTTTCTTGTAAATAAATTAAACTGATTAATAGAAAAAAGACATAAAAGTTGAACACTTTTTAAAATGTAAATTGTATACAAAAGCCGAATCGACGATGATAAATTCATATTTCCTCGTGTTTGCATTTTCGATTTGTATATTTCATTTGCGTTTTCGGTTTTTCAGCTGTAACTATTTCAATCGAAGCCAGTGACTAGATTGTATAACTTTGAAACTTAAGTATCTATACAGCGTTTTTTTTTGTTGTTTCTTACACAATTAATTCGGAATATGTGTTTAGTTGCAAACAGAAAAATAAATAACTGTTTAAGTGTAACAGTAACTGCCTATATATTTGGACATGACTATCTATGCATATCTGACAAGAAAACATTTAAATATATTGGCTGACTAACGAATTAACAAAACTTTTTAAGGATTTAAGAAACGGGGCTTGGTGACCCGAATCCTATAAACCTGTGTGTCCTGTTTATTTCTTTATTCATATTTTTATTTATTGTCAAGGGTTAACATTCTGTAACCAGATTCAGCTTGTCATTTTTTTGATTATGGCAGGGTGGCAAAGCACATTGTCAACGCGATAAACCACCTCGAATTTAATTACGCTGAACTTGATATTAGCTAATGGTTGATTCATGGGACGCACGTACTTATCGTTCAGAGTTATTTTGCATGAATTTGCAGTTATGGGCTGAATTGACTCTTTTACACGAACCACAAAGCGTAATCATACTATAGATCAGTGTTGAAAACCATGTTATACAGATCAAAGGGAGACACTCTCCATTTGATAATGTTATTACGATATATCAGATTCTAGGATACATTGTAAAAAGCTAAAATGTAATATTATTACTATTTTAGGTATGTTGTTCGGTTGTAGGCAGAATCGTTACTATCATGCTCATGTTGTGGGCAGTTGACAGTGTTGTGTGCAGGTATGAAACTGCCCGCAACCCACGTCATATTTATCTCCACTGAACTACTGTGATTGTATCATCGTTTTTTAAAAATGGTACCAGCACGGTTAGACATTATATACCCAACATTACATGCCTACTACTTTTGCTACGCGTTTGCTCACTAATGTTTTATAATTGTAAATACCATTCCATGTACAATTCTCAGACATATACATCAATATATGCTTGCACAAAACATGACATCTGTAGCTGATAAAGTTATACAATCATTTAAAAATACACAATCATATGACCTTGCGTATGTTTGCCTGATAGCTATGCTCAAAACTAGATTTTATCAATTATCTTTTTTAACTTCCGGTAAGAAAGCTTCAAAGTATATATATTTACGTTATTAACGTTGCCCTCAAATCAAATATCCAGTGCCAGTTCTAAAATTGTACTAATCTTCATTGATTTTTTCCGACCACTATCGTCAGTTTGTTAACACATACATAAATATACATATTCTCAAATACGCGCACACACATACGCACAGATGAATAATCACATAACACATAATATTATCCGCCATTGCGGTGATGGTAACAAAACATTTATCTTTCCTGTAAGAATAAGCGTATGAACAAAATTTGACTTGATGAAGTTAGAATATAGAGGAACAACGATCAATTATGACATCAAATATAAATTTTTCCAATCTTCAAGTAAAATGTCTAGTTTTGAGAAAGAGAAACTGCTTAAACATTACGAAAGTACTATTAAATGCTATCAAAACTAGAAGAATTCGATCATTTGAGTATTCAACATATTTGTTCAATCCCATATATATTGATTTCATGCATGTGGCTGTGAAAAAATCGAACAAAAGAATTTGAGATCAAGGCATTGAAAGTATTTCAATTTCGTACGTAAACATATTCTTGTATGATTCGACAAGGTATTATAAATACAGGCTTCTTCTGAGTTGAAAGCCGTCTATAAACTTGAATGGAATAAATGTTATTGTCAAAAGGGGACATAGTTTGCAATGAAAATATGAAGGAAAATATTAATTATAAGCTATTCTATGCAAACTTGATTGAACTGGTCAGAGTAAACATGCAGGCTAGATGTGAAACGCAGTGGAGCGTTATTGTGTAAGATACAAGGTCTATTCAGTATTTTTGGAATTGATAAGTATTTGCACTTGCGCTGAAATATCGTGTGCAAGCAGTGCCGTGTTTACCTATGTTTACCGTAACCAAAGGCAGTATATAACAAAGGAACTAAATACTTGAATCAGCCTATTTTTATATTTACTAATTTACTTTTGGTGAGTGGTGCTAATGTTAAACAAGTGCTTCCTTTTAGCAGTAGAAGACAAGTTTGTTAGCTTATCGTACTGTTCGCAACATTATGACGACAAAAAACGTAAGCTTTAAGACCAGATGTTAGTCCATGCACGTACCGAGAAGCGTTGCATGATCATCTTCGTAAGCCATGTAAGTTAAATGGACGCTTTTATAGTTACTTTACAATCCTAGTTGTCATTTCAGCAAGAGACGGCCCATTTCATCATATGAAATAGTGTCATAGATTTTCATCCTGTCATGTTTTCCTACTCCTCTAAAGTATGCAAACTATTGACTGGTACTCCAGATTTCCTCCAGTCCATCAGCATCTACATCCATTCTCAACTTTTCTCATCTTCCTGTGACTCGGGAACAACTGCAATAGGATATTTCTTTCTGTCTCCTACAACTCTTCTGGTACCTAAAAATAAGACGCCAGTCACGAATTCCTATGGCCACGCTACAAAGACTGGATTGCCACCACATTGTCGTAACCTTAATGACTTTTAAAATTGCGTGACCAAGACTATGAAAGGTATTTTGATCTTATTCAACGATTTGTAGAACAAAAGCAAATATTGTACTGCTAAACTGCAAATACATCTTAAATGAGGGTAAGGTCGGTGGATTATTCACAATAAACTTCATGAGAGTAGTTCATTGAAGATTTTTCTTAGGTGTAGATAGGGAGGATATATTTATATATATAAATATATATATATATATATATATATATATATATATATATATATATATATATATATATATATATATATAGGTGTTGAGGTATCCGTTACGATCTTAAAGAAGAACAATGCTTAGGTCTGCAACAGACTGTTTGACATTGTTATCAAAACAAACTGAAGCAACTAGTTCAATTTGAGTTGAGTGAACTACCTCCATTATTACGTAAAAGTAATATGATTTAAATTTTCTCTAAATTGTATTAAAAGTAATGTAATGTTCTACTAAAATATATTTAAATTAATTTAATTTTTTACTATGTCACAACCACATACTATTATAAAAAAGATTCTTCCTTTCTTAATTAAGGCAAAACTCTATTGTTTAAGATATTAGTGTTAGAAGAACAGGGTTGTTACTCTAAAACAATCATCAAATACGAACAGTTACTTGATTGTTTGCTTACGTGATCCGGTAAAGTAAACTGATATGCCTACTAGACATTTTGTAACTAGATTTGTTGGTTATCCAACAAGTAAGATTGTCTACATATAAACATAAGAGGCTCAGCATGTACAATTGAAGGAGAAATAGTCAGAGATTTAGCATTTAGATTAACTAGTAGTCCATTTCAATTAGTTGATACTAGCAGTATACAAACAAATTGTTCGTTTCAATTAGTTGATATCAGCAGTACAAATATAGCACTAAGTAGAAATCATAAGCACATGAGGCAATCACAGAAGGAATTATCTTGAATCTTGTAGTCAGCAAGAGTACACTCGGTATGTTCTGAAAGACATGGACAAATAAATACCAGAGATACCTAGTGATTAATTAAGAAGGCTGATGTAGCAAACTGACAATCTAATGGCGTACTAAGACCCATTCAGTATTTTGTAAATACAATGAAGCGTCACTTTGAGATTCTGGCGAAACACATGAGCTGGGCGTATGACCATATTTGACTTTGTCCTAAGAGACTATATATGATAGCCATGATGTTGGAGCGAACCAGTCCGTTTCGTCAGAACTCAAAGGACAGTTGTATCATTATAGGTAAGATACTGTCTGTGGAAAATTTTCTATACAGTAGTTTGACTTTTAGTGTTAAGATATTAACCTAACATTGGATTATTTTAATTATTAATTAATTATTTCTTTACTATTATTTGATATAATGTAGTGTAAAGTGTAATTGTTTCAAAATTTATATCGAATTATAATTATATTCTTAATTATAGTAAAATACGACGTTCGCTACCAACGTTATACTCAGTAATAGTTAATTCCGAAATAAAATACTCCTATAGATCTATATATATATATATATATATATATATATATATATATATATATATATATATATATATATATATATATATATATATTGTCTGTAGTTTAATATGTTGGCATCTTATAATCACTTCAGTACAATATATTTCTAGAAAATGATTGCGGTATTCGTCTGAAATATTGAATTTTATATTCTTGAGATAGCTTGAATTTATTAGAACTTTAACTATTTGTATTATATTATAAAAGGCAGCAAACATAATAAATATATAATGTTGGTAAGTGATGGAATATCGTAGTTATAAATGTATTTTTATATTTGTAACTACGTTTATGAACATTGAATGTAACTTTATATACTGAGCATTTCAATAAAACAGCCCGTTTGGTCGGAAATCAAAGGAGCATTGTATCATTACAGCATCAGTCCCTCTCGCGTTGCCATATTCCCCAAGTTTTAGCCGTATCTACACCGTTAATAGTGAAACCTCTTTTAAGATCCTGAACACACACACTCTCTCTCTCTCTCTCTCTCTCTCTCTCTCTCTCTCTCTCTCTCTCTCTCTCTCTCTCTCTCTCTCTACCTCTCTTTCTCTCTCTCTCTCTCTCTCTCTCTCTCTCTCTCTCTCTCTCTCTCTCTCTCTCTCTCTCTCTCTCTCTTTCAGAAGGTTATGACAAAATACACATTTCATTACATGTGGTGGACGAATATAATGGATAAAGGTGTCACTTCGCATAATTATGATCCACGAGAGACACTCGCACCGAATCTTTGCAACAAGCATACTTCATACAGCATATTTATGCATTTGTCTTGTGTAACAAGATTACCGGGTGTGATTTCCATATTGAAAACAGAATACTTTAGATGATGATATAAATACAATGTTAAAAAAATGAAATGATTATGTTTGTATATATAATCGAAATATTGTATGAATTAACATAAGAACGCACAACTGTTATAACGAAAAATAAAAATAAATTACTTTACAAAATACAAAGACAAGGGGTGAATGATTCACAGTGATTACGCAATACAAAGACGGATATAGTTTAGTCAGCTAGCAAACAAGGTGGAATTTTACTTATATAGTAAAATTGATTCACTCAGATAGTGAACATATGCAAACAAAACAAATGGAAATATATACAACTTATATTTACAGTCCCTAAAGATCCAGTTTGTTCTACGAGCCCCACAATTAACTCACGGCTACAAGATTATATGTACGAAGCTATACTCCGTTGCCAGCACATTTTATTTCAGCTCCACGGCTACTACAGTTCCGCGTCACAGCTACTACGGTTAAAATTCTTTTCAGCATGCACAACGTCCACCTCAATCGCTCCGATAACGTGGAACGCTCGGGTCGCTCTAACTAGTCTGAACATTTCATAAAGCTCTTTGCAGCTCTGCACATTCCTGACGCTACAGACACTCTATAGACTCCGGACACTCGATACACTGGACAGCTAAAAACATACCCAAGATCGTGTATAATTCATGACACGGGCAAAGAGGTATGTTTGAATATGTTCCTGTTACAAGGCAGCTAAAAAAATCAGTATGTGCCTTATGCATGAATAAGGTTCATTAGTACTGTACTATAACAACTTAGCATACTTTTCATCGCCCCTCAACCATCTCGATTTTCAGATATTTACCTCTGTAGCAAACATACGTGAGCCAAGTCAGCTATTAATTTGCAGCCCAAGTTATTCATTTCATCTCCAATATTAGTCTAAATCTGACAAGCAGTGAACAACAAATCAACCGATTTCCAAGCCTAACCGATTTCCAAGCCTAAAATGTGCACGTATAATTTACATGAAGCTGGTACACACAGAACATGTGTGAAACTATGTACATGTAAGACTTACATTAAGCTGGTACACACACAGAACTTGTGTGAAACCATACATGTTTATAACTTGCATTAAGTTGGTACACAAAACTTCTGTGAAGCGGTGCACATGTATTGCTTATATTTCACATAGCTATAGGCCGACCATTGTTCATAATAAAAAAATGAGTTGATAGCAATGACTTTAATATTCAGGTCCTGAATAAGTAAATGAAGTATTATTCAGCTGTAAATTTGCTGATGTAGATAATATGTTTAGTGTTGGCTTCTTAAAGGTAATGTGTGCTTTTGATGTTCCCTCTTGATGGAAATACATTTCTATATATGGTTTTTAAATAACTGAAGCCATTGATGAGTTACTTTAAATGTTAATTATTACAATCAAGTTCTTCTCAAATTGCACCCACACAATATTTGTTAAACCGTGTGCATGTATACATTACATGAAGCTAGCATACAGAACTTGTGTGAAACCATGCATGAGTATGACTGACTGTTTCATGAAGTTGGTATATAATGAATACAATTAAAATAAAGGGAGATAAGACCACATTGACTAAATTATGTAATCTTAAAATTGACCTGCGTGTATAGTTTGCATGTATAGTATATATTTTTATTATCTTTTTCATTATATTATGTACATATTGGAAGCTGACTTTATTAGATCTGCATTCAGAGAGTGGTTGTGTTTTGCATAAGATAAATTTTTCTTGAAATTCCTATATCTAGAATTTAATATCATTCTATTTTATAATAATGAAATCATGTGTTTAATTTGTGGATGTATATTGTGTAACAGTAAACATAATAATGAATGTGTTTAATTATGGGCTTGCAACAGTATATCAGTTTCATAAAGTCGATCAACCATAGACATTTGTCTTCAGTGCTTTTGCACAATGGAAACATTCTTCCATCTATTCCAGTAGCGTATGCTGTCCACATGAAAGAGACATACTATAACTTAAGGCAGCTACTGAATTCCATTGAGTATAACAAGTACAGCTGGCACCTCTGTGGTGATTTGAAGGTAGTTGCCCTTTTAATGGGACTGCAGCAAGGATATACAAAATACATGTGTTTCTTATGCGAGTGGGATAGCCGAGCAAGGGAAATGCACTACATGAGGAAGGAATGGACTCACAGGCAGAATGTAGCCATTGGAGAGAAGAATATCCAACACCCAGCTCTGTTGAGGCTCAGAAAATCTTGCTACCACGCCTTCACATCAAACTAGGTTTGATGAAAAACTTCGTGAAAGCCATTGACCGGACTTTGCCAGCATTCCGATACCTGTATGAAAAATTCCCTCCACTCAGCGAAGCAAAGATTAAAGAGGGAGTTTTTGTGGGTCCTCTGATTCGAGAGCTTTTCAAAGATGACCGGTTCAACAACTTGCTGGAAGGTGACGCGAAACAAGCATGGAATGCTTTTCGCCTAGTTTCTACAAACTTCCTCGGAAATGTTAGGGCAGAAAACTATAAGGAACTAGTAGAAGACATGTTGATGAAGTATAAGAAACTTGGCTGCAATATGTCTCTAAAGATTCACTTCCTTCATTCCCATTTAGATTTCTTTCCTAGCAACTGTGGTATTGTTAGTGATGAACACGGCGAACGTTTTCATCAAGATATCGCAACAATGGAACAAAGATACCAGGGAAAATGGTCCACTACAATGGTGGCTGACTACTGCTGGACACTCCTCAGAGATGCTCCCGAACAGCTGTACAAGAGACAGGCGAAGAAACCTAAGATGTAGTAAATGACTTGATTTTTTATAGGTAGGCTATTACAGTTGACCTTTTACTATTGGAATGCATTTCGTTATGTAAACATTAATTTCTTGCAGATTACAAAAAAACTAGAGCCAATTTTGCAATTTGACTGTCATATTCGTGTTCAGCACATACAAATTGATAAGAATTGACTAATTTTATTTCAGTAACATGACTTTTGTAAAACTTTGTTGTCCAGTGTTTTTTAAAAAGTAACATGTTTATTTCGTTAATTTAATGCATATCGATAAAGAAGATTATTTATTTACATTTTGTCCTAGAGAGCAAAGATATAGCTGTATAAGAAACAAAAATGAAAATTTGCTCTCAGCAACTCAACTGAATTTAATCGATTATTGTTTATGTGAAATTGACTATCAGCTATAAAATTCAGACTGATTCATTTCACTAATTGCACTGGTACACACATATTTAACTTAAATGAAGCTGGTAAAAAAAAAACGTGTGGGAAACAATGCCCATGATAACACACAAAATGTAATGAAACTGCATATGTATAACTTACCTGAACGAGGAAGAACTAAAGGACCATTATTGATATTTATACAATGGGGCTATATAGGAGATTATTAGATATACAAGAATCTCGGCTTCTACATCATGTTACTCTATATTTAAACATGTTTATAGCCTATAGCTTGAATTTTATAACTTACAATATAGTTCATATAATTTGCATTACATAATTGTTAAAAGGCATTTCTTATGATGGAATATAAAATCCAAGAATCACTGAAATATTCTCTGAGTAACGTTTTCACCAAGCAAATGACTCATTCAGAATTTACAAAGAATAATTCACTGATTTCAAGAGATGGAACTGATTAATGTGTCATTGACTAGTTGTTAGATATTTTTGGAAATAGAGTTATTAATAAAATGTATTTCCCAAATGATTATTTTTCTTTAATAGCTATTTAACCCCTTTGTTGTTCTTTTATTAATATTGGCCATTATCATGTATAAAAATATATCAATTAAGATACTGTTTGATTCTGATGTTAACTGTACATTTTGATGTAATGATTGCAATAAATTTATTAACTTATTGCTCATTTGTTATTGTTATCATTTTTCTCTTTTATCTGGATTTCTTGTATCTTTCCTGGAACAGTCCCATTAAGCAACTCTCTCTGGCTGACCTAACTATACCATCTGTCCTTAAGTTAAATGATGTGGATAAACTATTTAAAGTATGTAAACATTTGGCAAAAAGCTTGCAGTTTAGTTTGGATTTAATATCTATAAAGTCAGACTTTCAATGCCTTTTATTTTTGTAAAGACAACTCAACTGCTTTTATAATCTTTACAGAGACTAAATATGAATTTTCATCTTTTTGCTATGTAAAGATATTATAAAGGTGATACTGATACATTTTAATCTTTACTTGTATTTAAATATAACTTAAATATTTGTAAAGGCAACCTTGCATACAGTGTAAAATGAGAACGACGTGTAATTACGTTTGTAGTTATGCGATATCAGGCAATACAATGAATAATACATATTTCAGCTCCCGTCACAAAATCAAAGATATACAACTTGGATGGAAAGATATAATACAGGTATCTAACGTATCGATACGACACTGACGTCAATCGAATTGATGAGACAGACGTTAACGGATCGATACGACACATACGTTGAACTGATCGATACAGCAGATACATGAAATAGACAATATGTCAAAAGAATCGATGCGACACAGACGTCAAATGGATCGATACGAGACATGTTTCTCATAGATTATTACAGACAGACATCAAACTTTCAAAAGAATTCAATACATTTAGCCACCATATTAATGTTATTATAATTAGCACATACATGATTCCCTGTTAATTATTGATAAACAGGGAACGTATTTCCTCTTGAAGCGAAGGAATGACATTGGTACATCAAAATATATTATTCCAAATGCTTTCGTTTCAATTCGATTTATTCTTATTCTCACAACTAACACTAAGCACGTTGGACGGCTCACGTAATTCTGCAATGATGCATTGTCTAGTGGTGTGTTGAAAGTGGAAACGACCGATTTTGGTTAATAGACCAATTTACAATTTTGCATGCTCAAACACGTAATATATCCGGACACTACAAATATGCAAACCAAGTGTGTTGCCACTGTGCTATCCATGTCATATTTATTTATGCCAAATGTAATTATATTCTATGGTTAAAAACAAATAATTACATTCACGAAACAGCATCTCTTAAACCAACGAGGTTCCAGTTTTAATGTCAATATTATGCAAGAGAGGTTCCAATCTTAAAATTTTTATTAAGACATAGAGGTTGCACAATTTGTGTAATTATTAAGTTAGAGAGGTTCCCAACTTAATGTCAATATTAAGCAACAGAGGATCAAAGCCTTATGCCGTTATTAAGCCAGAGAGGATCCAACCTTAATGTCATTATTAAGACAGAGAGGTTTAAAACTTTGTCATTATGAAACCAATGAGGTTCAAACCTTAATGTTAAAATTAGGCAAGAGAGATTCCAATAGTTATGCAATTATCAGGATAAAGAGGTTCCAACCTAAATGTCATTATTAAACCAGAAAGGCTCCGACCTTAATGTCATTATTAAAGCAGAGATGTTTCAACCTTAATGTCATTATTAAAGCAGAGATGGTTCAACCTTAATGTCATTATTAAACAAGAGAGGCTCCAATCTTATTCTCATTTTTATACCAGAGAGAGGTTTCAATCTTTATGACTTTGTTTGGCGAGAAAAGTTCCAACGTTAATTGTATTATTAAGACAGACAGGTTCGAACCTTAATATCCAGATTATGCCAGATTGCTTCCAACCTTATTGTCATTATTAAGCCAGAAAGGTTCCGACCTTAAGGTCAATATTAAAGCAGGGAGGTTTTAACCTTAATGTCATTATTAAACGAGAGAGGTTCCAATCTTAATATTATTATTATTATACGAATGAAAGGTTTCACCATTTATGTCATTGTTTGGCCAGAAACGTTCCAACGTTAGTTTTATTACGAAAACAGAGATGTCAAAACCTTAATGACAATATTAAGCCATAGAGATTCCACTCTCAATGCCGTTATTAGGAAAGAGAGTTTTACAACCTATATGTCATTAATAAACCGAGAGAGGTTCCAGCCTTAATATCATTATTAAGCAAGTGAGGTTCTAACCTTAATATCATTATTAAGCCAGAGAGGTTCCAACCTTAATATCATTATTAAGCCAGAGAGGTTCCAACCTTAATATCATTATTAAGCCAGAGAGGTTCCAACCTTAATATCATTATTAAGCCAGAGAGGGTCGAATCTTAATGTCATGAATAAACCAGATAGGTTTCAGATTTAATGTGATTATCAAAAGAGAACGGTTCCAACTTTTATCTCAATATTACGTCAGAAAAATTCCAATTTGTTATTGTCATATTAAGCCTGTCATA
>JAQISU010000184.1:347500-430000 GCA_029339505.1 Unio delphinus | reverse complement strand
GACCAACCCAATAAGACAGACGGGGTTTATAGCAGATATTGACAAAATATTCAAGAAATATGGTATGGGAAGTGTTCTCTTAGACTATGCAGTAAGAGTACAAACCGAAAGTAAACTTGTTTGGAATCAGAATAGTATTGATAATATTCAAAACATCGAAGAATCTACCTGGAATACAGATATTGAACTAAGGAGCGATTTAATTCACTTCAGAAACATTCATTTGGACTTGAAACCAAGCAGTATGTCGTTTCTTGGACGTACCTTTCCATCTATGTTATGGCCTCTCTCTGAAATAGTGAAACTATATATCATGCCTGTTGGAAAAGTTATGATAGGTAAACTCTGAGGAAAAGAGACTGACGACAGAGCGAAACATCTTATCTTAGGTTGTGAAAAGTTCCTTGAAGAACCTTGAGAGGGTGATTGACACTTTAGAGGTGAGAGACGGTGTTAATTTATTTAATCAAGAAGATGATATACTATTGGAGACACTTCTTGGAAGCAGAGTAGATTGCTTGTCGTCTATCGACGATGATGTATGGGATAAACTCATGTTGGTAACGGCAAAAAGCATAACCTCATTTTACAATAAAATGCATGCCCTACTCTCAACCAACATGTCATAACATAACAGCAATAATAAGTAGTTAATCTAAATAAATAAATTAATTAATTTAAAAAACAAGCAAACACAAAAATCCTGCTGTTGTCAAATTCCGAAATTATGATGTATTACAGATCAGGGAGATATAATGCTCTCTGGCTCATATAATATACGAGTGTCACCTTTTGCTATCTTTATTCTTTTGAGAAGGAATTCATGCTGTTCCACATATATATGTAAAGATGTGTGTATATGTGTGTATATATGTATGTGTTAATATGTGTTTGGGTGTGTATATATATATGTATGTGTATGTGTGTACATTTATATATATGTGTGTATATATGTGTGTATGTGTATATATATGTATGTATGCATAAGCATATATGTCATGTATTAAGAACTACATTGATAATTACACTTGTATACGTTTCAAATTTGTTTTATTTATATTCATTTGTGTTGTATTTCATGATTTTGTATTATCCTGAATTTGATTAATCTGATGTAATCTCTGTTGAAGAGGAAATAAAGTCAGTCAGTCAGTCAGTCAGTCGGTCATACATACATACATCCATCCATCCATCCATCCATCCATCCATCCATCCATCCATCCATCCATACCTACCTGCATGCATGCATGCATGCATGCATACATACATACATACATACATACATACATACATACATACATACATACATACATACATACATACATACATATATACATATATGCATGCATGCATGCATGCATGCATGCATACATACATTCATCCATACATCCTTGCATGCATACATATAAACATATAAACACATATACACACATACATACACACATACATACATACATACATGCATACATACATACATACATACATACATACATACATACATACATACATACATACATACATACATACATACATACATACATACATACATAAATACGTACGTACGTACGTACGTACGTACGTACGTACATACATACATACATACATACATACATACATACATACATACATACATACATACATACATACATACATACATACATACATACACACACATACATACATTCATATATGCATGCATGCATACATACATACATCTTACATGCATGCATAAATACATACATCCATACATACATACATCCATGCATGCATACATGCATACATACATACATACATACATACATACATACATACATACATACATACATACATGCATACATGCATCTATGCATCCATGCATCCATGCATCCATACATACATACATACATACATACATACATACATGCATACATACATACATGCATACATATATACCAATCCTTTCATCTCAAGATAAACCATAGATGATTTTTTCAGTCACAGTGACCATGCCCACAGACCACTTGATCACAAGTGTATAGTTTCTTCCTACCCCAAATGTCAGCCATTCAGAAAATGTGCTCTTGGCATTTGGTCTTCATTTTATAGTATGTTTTGCCAAATTTCTTTTTTCAGCCTCAATGTCTTTAGATCCCCAATATTAATAAGATTATACCTTACATCAATATTTTAACAAAGTTTCATAACCATATGTCAAATATAGCAAGTTACTGTATAGAACGTATTTCCTTATTTCTTTCACAATGACCTTCATGTTTCACTTTTGATCCAGACATTAATGGTGTTCCTTTATATTTTCAAATCGGAGAAAAGATTGATTTCATCTATGGGAAACATAAAGTACCACTGTAACAAGTATTTTCGTTTCATTTCAAGATTCTCTTTAGTCAAAAGAGAGAACTCCAGAGTTCCACGTCAACAAGTAATACATCCTAGTACTTATGGAACATTTGAGTATCATTGCCAATTTTATGCAGATGCACTGAAAATCAAGGTCATTTCATTTAATATTATAAATGTGGTCACAGTTAATGAGACCTCAGAAGCCATATCACCTATTAAAACAACATATTGTATTAAAAATATAAGGAAGGATTAAAGTTGTATCAACTATGAATATTTTATGTTTACAAGCACAAACACAATATAACATTTAAGATATAAATGATGCAACTGTATTTTGTATTGCCTGAATTGCAGCAAAATCTCAATCAATTGTTCTTGTCATTGTTGAATAGGCTATACAATGCAGGCATACTACTGATGGAGGAATAACACTGGAAAAACACTCGATCCCACACAGAGAAATGTGTGTTGTCAGTAAGTGGTAAAGATAAACTATTTACACCACTTAGCCACCTGGTGCCACTAAACTAATAAACAAGGCAAAAATGCAAGTAAATATAACTATAAGGCAGGAATTAGCCAATAATTTATTTAAAACAACCTGAGTGCCATATGCAATTTGCTCTTAGATTTAAGCATGTATCAATATATGAGAATATAGTATAACCTTGCAAGTAATAAATAAGGGCAAATAAATACGGGAAGCATTCTTGAAATTGTAATGTATTTTGTTGTTCTTGGTGTATATTTATTTTTAAAGAAAACATATTTGAAATTGTTTTATCTATTTTGGATGTTAAGATTTAGCTGATATGGTTGAAACTGACTGCTTGCATAATGTTGTACTTTAATGCAATATAAACATGTTGTAAATTTAAACACGACACAATGGTGCCTTGACATGTAATTATTGGTCCAACGGTAAATATATAAGACTACGAATTATTATCATTTGTATAAACTCCCATTATGCTGCATAGTGTTTTAATGTTGTTATATTAAAAGATTCATATATAACGTATTATACTAGAAGTTTCACGTGTCCTCAGTTGTTATAATATAAATTATTCGTATACCTTTTTATCTTGTCTAATTCTAAGAATACTTTGGTGACATTTTTCTGGGACAAGACATAATACATAATTTAGATTGTGCACCATAACTAATGGTTAAACGTTTTTTTTTACCTAGACAATATATTCCAAAACTTACAAATATGAAAGAAATTGTGTTGAATTTGTCCCTCACTACCTCCTCTTGTTAAACGAAGTACGTAAATATAAGACTTACTCATATGTAATTAGATTTGGAACAAATTTAAAAGAAAACATTCGCGGATAAAGACTTATACTGCTGTCAATTATACATATAATGAGTTAGATATCAAACATGGCTACTGCTAAGATGAAGGGGAACACATTTGAAATACTTACCTTCAAAAATGCTAAGCAGAATAAAAACATTTGAGCCAGAAATTGCAATGTTAATAAAACCTTTCCGTTTTTACAAATGAGGCCTATCTTGCATCAAAATATGGCCTTTGTAACGGAAAAAATTTGTTAAACATTACATGACCTCTAAAAACAATTTAACTGAAATTGACAGAAGACATTTCAAATAGTATTTAAAAGAATGAAAATGTGACACAAGACATTTCACAAGAGATTCAAAATAATTCAACTATCTTCTAGAGTAGACATGTCAAAACATATTTAGAAGAATGCAGTCAAATTTGACTGAATGACATGAAGAGCGTTCAAGATTTGATGAAGCATTGTTAATTTGCACTATAATAAAATAGCCATCAGTTTTAAAAATAAAATGCAAAGATGACGTCACGAAAAACAACCAACATTCCTTCGGCATATTTGGCATCCATGACATTCAAATGCCTCTATTTTGCTAACTATGGCAGCAGCTGCTGCTACAAAGAGAAACGTTTTTTTACATGTTCTCAAAACCTGCTTCACAGAATATGACCAATAGAATGACAGTGTCCTGGCTTAAAGGTCGTAATATGTATTCAGTTGGTACTGCAATGTGGTTGACATTGCCAAATATTGAAATCTATTTCATCAACTTTATATCAGACGACTGCTCAGTAGAATTTAATGTCTGACAGAGATTAGTCTTGCATAAATGTCTTTCAATATTATACCGTGTGTGACCAAATATTGATGAGAAAAATAATCGTTAAAGAGTTATTTTGGTAACACATGTACGGAACTGTTTTGTTGTTGTTGTTGCAGTGCATGTATTAAACAACATTTGAGAAAAAGTAAACTCACTTAAAGTGTTTCAAAAAGATAAAGTTGGTCACGATACATTATATACCATTATAAATCCCCCAAAGGAAACAATTGGTCACATTAACCTAGTTTGTTACTGTAATACGTTTTGCGTACAGCTTAGCTATCATTTATTCCCACTTGGCCAATGTGCAGCTATAAGGAAATTATCTAGATTGAAAGTTATCATGATATTGTTACATGATTATGCTTCTCCCCAAGAAAACTTGGTCACAAAATGTACCGTCTCACTAATCGCTTATCAAGCAATTGTTTCTAGTGCAGGGGTCTTTTCAATTGTTATATTTCCTGAATGAATTATTTCCTCCAATACTGTCAAAGTGATTATAATTAGCCTTCATTAATGGTTATAATTGCTCTGAATAAGTACCTAATAAATTAATTAATTAATATTTTATTAAGTTAATTTAAGTTTTCTTTTGAACAAAATCTGTCAATTTTGAAGCATTTTCTAAACAAAATCCTATGCTCCAGGTAGAATGCTGAAATGTATTTGGACAGACGTAAATGTTACTTTTAGCACATAAACATAAAATATAGAAAAATTCAATGCCTAATGTATCAAAAATATAATTATTAGAGACAATTATCTGACAGTTACATATATGTGTAAAATAATCACATGCATACTAATTGGGAATTATGCAATAATTGCTATAAATAAGTAATTAAGCCATGTACTGTTGGTTAACAAATATTACAATAAAATCAGTAAAAATGGACACGATTAAGAGATATCTTCTAATTGATAAATGGCAACTAAAATTTTAATCATGCAAACCGGTATAATGTGTAGTTTTAGGATACGGTAATACAAGTTTTACTGCTCAAGCGTCAAAATATAAAAATGAATTTAAAATCAGTGATAGAAATTTATATTCGTTCAAGGTGCGACATTTGTGAGAAAAGAATGCTTGTCCTCCTGAACAAAGTTTGTTACTGGCCTGCGTCTATCAGATTGCAACTAAGGACGGGTATTCCCCCCCCCCATGCAAATAAAATACGTTTTTGGACTTGTTTAGTTTATTGTCCAAGTGTATATTCACATATAGTTATATTATATGATATCAAATGAAAACGGAATACACATTTCATCGCTGTCAAATGTCGCCATTAACGTGAATTAATTCAAATTCATTTATTACTCAGGACAAGAAATATTATTGTGCCCCATGCTTCGACAATATAATCCAAAAGAGGCTATTTGCCCTGTGTTAAATCACCAGAGGGAGAGCTCATCAGTTCTGTGCTGTGTCTTCACGGAGAAGTCTCTACCATCTCCGATATTCCACAGACTACTTGCAGCATATGTATCTCACTGGCCGTTGGACACAGAGAAGAAAGAGATAATGGTAGAGACACTGATATATTGTGTCCTTGGGGTTTGTTAGCTGAACAAATACCACCAACTAATCCTACACTTTAAGCAGTATATCATTTTGTGAGAGTCACAAGAATGTGTATCAAGATCAAGACTCCATGTATATAAGTGAGAGTTCATCACTGCAAATTTCCGCAGGATCATTGGATATCTTGACCAAAGCCTGTAGCTTGAGCACTATATACAATGTCCAGAAGACAACGGTGTCAGTGTCAACAGCCTAATCCCTGTATACCTTCTTAAAGAGAATGAAGAAGTGATTTCCATAGCAACATAATTGAGTCACATAATATGTTGCTATTTTGGTCAGTGGCCGCAAGATTTTCATGTTATGTTTTCGGAGAATAAGACAATTTTATAATTTACTTTTTATATAAATATTTGAAAAACATAATTACATTGTTGTGTGTCATTATATAATAATAGGATTAATATTCATTTGCCCACGTATTGTGTGTCAGAAATTGATATCGAACAACTGTTAACTGTTTATTAGACCCTTACACCCTAAATTGTTTATTTCCTTCATTATTGTAGGGACAAACTGGAAATATGGATGTTTGTAAGTTTGTTGCTTGTTTGCTTGTTTACTTAGGATTTTAACGTAGCTTTAACAATGTTTATGTCATATCGCTACGATTTCTGCAGTGACGCAGTTTATAGTGATGTTAAGCATCGGGGCATCATGCCGCAGACATATAGCATTCAGTCACATTATCCTGACACCTGGCCGACCAGTCATAACCTTAATCTCTTAAAGCTGAGCGCTGAGCGAGGCAGTTGATAATACCATGTCGGTAAATCTTAGGTATGACTTTTGTTCACTTGGATGTTCATTTTTTGTATATAACTTTTGAAAAAGGTATGAATCTATACAACAAAAGAGCAAAGGAAGACCACCCTATTGGTCTATTAAGTAGGCGGTTGCTTGCGTGCCCGTGTTTGGGGAGGGAACGGTAAGAAGTGTGTGGGGGTGGTTAGGTGAGATAAACATTCCATCAACCGTTTGCATAGAGAGAGTAAAATCAAAGTTGTGAAAGTAATTTACTATACATCCATGACCGGTCTGAAAATCGGGTTATCCTGTGTTAAAGTGTTCAATAAAGTAAAATTGACAGTATATAAAATCAGCAATTCTACTGTTTAAAAAGTTCGGATAGGTTAATTGAGCATACTTGCAACGTTGTGACAGTGAAATCAACAATTCAGCTGTTGAAAAAAGTTTGGATTGGTTGATTAAGGATACGTGCAACGTTGTGACAGTGACTCAATTTATTCATATTTTCCTCTTAGGTGCCAGATGCTAATTTGTATGCACAAATTTAATCCCACAATCACTTGTCTAGTATAAAAAAATCATTAAAAATAAAATACAAAGGTCCATATTTTTGAATAAACGTATTAAAAGAAAGCATTAAAATATTATCCACTTGACCAGATAAATCAACCGTAGTTATAGAAGAAGTTTATGCACCTCAACCTCAAATTTATACCTGGAATGTTACGTCCAAAGGTCATTCTGGACACCATGTGATGCTCACGGTGCAAACACACGCTCATTTCTTAGATGATAATTCTGAAAAACAGGGTGTGCGCCATAGCCAGATTCAATTAAAAAAGTTGTCATCCAAGCTGTTTTTAAGATATTCTAAGTGTCTCGAACACTTGTGTTTACTATTATGGGAGGCAAGTTCTTCTACCTAGCCGACTATTGGTAGTTTAGAAAGTACGTACAAAGCAATTATGTAGGGAGTAAATGCCTTACACCAATTTCAAGAATAACAGAAGCTTAAAGCACCAAGTACACAAATATATATATATATATATATATATATATATATATATATATATATATATATATATATATATATATATATATATTTAGTTAATAAACAGTAAGAGCTAAGACACGTCACACCAAATCCTAACACAAATTTACAAGACTACCCCTTGCCACTTTATACTGATCGGCTCATATATATATATATATATATATATATATATATATATATATATATATATATATATATATATATATATATATATATATATATGCGTCATTGTGACATTGATTTAATTCATTGCAAAGCTTATTGTAGCTTCACAATATTTTATTTGGAAGCACCGAGAAGGTCCAGATTATAATGACAACATTATTGCCGCCAGCATGTGGTATTGATCCAACTATATTATGTGATCTGTATAAAAAACGAGGCGTCGACTAGAGTTAAAATCATACTAAGTTATAGACGGTCACGCACTTCTTTCAGCGCTTATTGTTTAAAATGAGACTAAATCTGTGATAGAAGAATATAGTATCACCTACGTGAATGAATAAAGGAAAAATAAATGAAAGGGTTCATTTTGTGGCTAGTATCTATCAATTCTGTTCATCTGGCTATGTTAGTCAAATAAATTCAACTGGGAAGAAAAATAGGTGAACATTTTCTTTCCCCACGGTTATCACGGGACTTGAATACAGGTTTCAAAATTAGATTATCATTCATTTATTTAAAAGATTATTCGAGTTATTCCATTCTTTCTTTACTGAGGGAAAATACTGACGTGCCGGTACAGTGAAAGAATTCTGTCATACGTAACACAAAATTAATACCGAATGAAACCTATATACATGTAATACAGCGCACCTCTAATACATTGCACATGTATATAGTGTAGTGATCTCCACCTTGTCATCATTATGATATAGGTACGTACAGATTTAGGACATATTTTGGTACAAAGATTAATAGATAAAAACTTTTCAAATAACCTTTTATTCTTATTCTTCCTTTTACTTTTCTCATTGTTACCCGAAATACTTGTTAAACTGCTGCAATTATGGTTTAAATGATAAAGTCTGGTATTCTAGGCAGATTTAGCTAATTGTTATAACGACATCTTTCTCCTGCCCAAAAAAAAAAGAAAATAAAAATGCCAAATAAAACGCAAATTCCACCCTGTTGCAGAGAAGTGCAAAACCATTTGTTTTTTCAGCGTTCTTGTACTAAATATGACAGGAACAATGAGGCCCAATTGACAAATTATTGCAAACTTTTGCATACAAATATCAAGGATTATTACAAAGTCTTGACGAATATGCGTATTCTACTGTTTGATTAAAAATGTTAAAGAAATATTCTTTACGAAAGAACATGAGCTTCCAAAGTTTATTTTATAATATGATCCGTGTGCTTTAATGAACGCACAGAAGAAAAAAACAAACTTGATATTAGATGTCGATCAATACTGCATTAAAATCTTGTATGCAGTATTAATAGTTGAAATAGTCATATTTGGACCATGGATTGAAACATTCCTAGCCGGTTGTTAAACTGAGAGTATACAAAGCAAATTACCCCATGCATGTTAGTATCTGAACAATGAACATTTCAATGTGACAATACAGTCGGTATCAACTTGATCTTGTCACAAGCTTCATTATATATATTTTATCATAAAGATATATAAAATTTGCTATATCAAGTTACATATATTAAAGACGTATCACTTAAGACTAGACTGGCGTCGCCATTTATCAAATATACTTGGCGATAATATCGTTCGCATATGAACATCTGCATATAATAGTTTAGACCCATATCAATGTTATAGCCGTATCGATTATCGAATTCAAGATCCCTTATATATTTATAACCTGGGTGCTCTATTATTCTGAGTAATTATTTAATTCAGTAAACACACACTCACATACACACACACACACACATATAACTGCTCTGTTAAATTTAAATCGTTTGTTGGCATGCACGATCCCTTAATTTGTGAGGATTGCGCATTAATTAATGTTTCTACTTATTCGTTTGTTATTAATGCTGCCCAAACAAGCCACGGATAAAAAAGGAGACAACATGACTGACACCTGTTCTGCCTCATGTAGAGAAATGAGCCCCACGGGACATTGCATTACTACTCCCCAAATCCAAGTTTTGTTCTCCCTACGTCCATCCATCCTCTATTTAGTTTTTCACCTGCTACAAGTGTTATGTCACCTATATGCACAGTTGTCTTTTTATTTGTGCTCACTACCCTAACACCGGAGCATGTGTTGGTTACATTACTGTATAAAATATTTGAGTTGAGAACTTTCCTAAAAGATAGTTTGTTACGTTTCTTGTACATTGCACGAAGCGTACGTGTTCTTTTCCGTGACGATACCATTGAGGTTTGCTTATGGTGACCGTACTTATTGTTTTCCTGAAAGATAATGATGAGATTGGCTTATGGTGACAGTACTTATTGCTTTCCAGAATGATACCAATGAGGTTTTCTTATTAAGACATTACGATTGTTTTCCGGAAAGATACGAATGACATTGACGTTTGGGGACCTACGACCGTTTTCGGGTATGATACCGATGAAGTTGGCTTACGGTGACCGTACTTATTTGATTCTGAAACGATACCGATGAGGTTGGCTTATGGTACTGTACGATTGTTTTCCAGAAAATGCAAATGAGGCTGGCTTACGGTGACGGTACGATTGTTTTCTGATAAGATACTGACGAGGTTGGCTTTTGTTGACGGTGCGATTGTTTCCGGAACGATGCCGATTAGGATGGTTTATTAAGACGTTACGATTGTTTTCCGGAAAGATACCAATGAGGTTGGCTTATTGTGACCATACAATTGTTTTCTGGTAAGATACCGATGAGGTTGGCTTATGGCAACCGTAAATATTATTTGCCGGAACGATGCCGATGAGGTTGGCTTATTAAGACATTACAATTGCTTTCCTGACAGATCAATATTGGGGTTGGCTTATGGTGTCCGTACGATTGTTTTCAAGAAAAATACCAATGAGGTTGGCTTATTGTGACAATACAATTGTTTTCTGCTAAGATACCGATGAGGTTGGCTTATGGCAACCGTAAATATTATTTGCCGGAACGATGCCGATGAGGTTGGCTTATTAAGACATTACGATTGTTTTCCTGACAGATCAATATTGTGGTTGGCTTATGGTGTCCGTACGATTGTTTTCAAGAAAAATACCAATGAGGTTGGGTTTTTAAGACATCGCGAATGTTTCCCGGACACAAAAATATGTTTAGCTTATGGTGACCAAACTTATTGTTTCCGCAAAAATACCGATGCGTTTGGCTTATGATGACAGTACTTATTGGTTTTCGGGAAGTCACTGATGAGGTTTACTTATAGTGACCGTACTTATTGTTTCCCGGAATGATACCGATAAGGTTTGCCTATTGGTGACCGTACTTATTTTTATGATCTTGATTGGTTTTAGCGTCGCTGTTAGGTCATGTCACCAACAGCATGTCATTCTGTTTTGTTTCTAAGGGACACGGGGTTTTCACCTTAAAGAGGGCCTTCTAGAGTCAGAATGACAGCTGTATTGTGTTGTGTTTGCTATATTTGTCTGAGTTACTTTTGGTCGGGTTATAAGTGCAACGTTTTTCAGGTGTCTTCTATACTGTGTGTGCTGTATATGTACATGTCCTTTATCGGGGTCGTATGTGTGGTATGAGATTTATACTTTACGTGTGTGTGCTTAGGATGTATGTGTCTTTTTGCTGTGTTTTATGCTATGTGTGTTATACTGTTTTTGTGGGTGTGCTATATATGTGTATGTCCCTTTTCCAGGTCTTCTGTGCCACACGTCTTATACTGTGTCAAAAATGCTCAATTCCTTTTTCTCGGTCATATACTATGAGTGCTGTATTATGTGCGTGTGCGTGTGCCAAACATGTACATGTCCTTCTTTCGATCTTCTAATATGAGTGCTATACTCTGTGTGTGTGTGTGTGTGTGTGTGTGTGTGTGAGTGTGTTTATGTGTGTGCTGGATATTATGCTTTTCTGTGTGTGTGCTACATTTTGTGCTATAGATGTTTTCTTAGCGCTTGATATAATGCTATTTGTGCTATAGATGTTCATGTCCTTTTTGTGGCCTTTTTTAGGTGCTATACTATTTGTGCAATAGATGCATATGCCTTTTGTCTGGGTTTATGTATTGTGTGCTATAGATGTGCATGTCCTTTGAACTGGATATTATGCTATAAATGATATAATGTATGTGACATAAATGTGCATGTCTTTTTTCCGGGCATTCTACTATGTGTCCTTTATTGGACCATAATTGCCACACGTAGAATATTAAACTGTTCTTGCTTGGGAGGGTTTGACAACTTTAAAACATATTATTAGCTATATGATGCAACATAAATAGAATCCATGATATAACACTGTCCGTGTTTAGAGTGGATACATTTCATTTTCAACTAGACCTAAATGCCTTCTAACTTAAAATGCTTGCTTCATCCAGTCCATTGGGATGTACAACAAAACCAACAAGAACAACAATATTAATACTACTACTAGTAATAATACATGTACTTCTACTACTAATACTACTACAAAAAATAATAGTAATAATAACAATAATAATAATAAGATATCCATGCTTGTATTTATTTATGCATGTAGAGTGGTCAACTAATATAAATAAGGGCCAGTGTGCGAATAATATAGAAGTGGCATGTACATTTGATAATGATGAAAAGGTAGTAACAACAACAGCTGTAGCAGTAATATTAGTAGTAGTAGTAATAGTAGCAGCAGTCTTTGCAATAGTAAAAGTAACAATAGTGGTAACAGCAGCGATAGTATTTGTAGTAGTTGCAGTAGTAGTAGTAACATTACTAGCAACAACGGCGGTAGAATTAGTAGTAGGAGTCATTGCAGTAGTAGTATTAACATTATTAGTAATATCAACGGTAGTATTTGTAGTAGTAGTAGTAGCAGTCCTTGCAGTAGTAGTAACATTAATGTTATTATTAGTAGTAGTAGCAGTAGCATGCCTAGCAATAGTAGCAGTAACAGTAGTAGTAACAACATCAGTAGTAGCAGCAGTATACTGTGAATAGCAACCGTAGTAGCACCAGTAGTAGTAGATGTGGTAGTAGTAGTAGCAGTAGTAGCAGTATAAGTTGTAACAGTCCTTGCAGTAATAGTAGTGACAGAAGTAATATTAGTCGTAGAAGTAGTAGTAGTTATGGTAGTTGCAGTACTAGTAGGATTAATAGTATCAGCAGTAGTAGTATCCGTATCAGTAGTAGTAGTAGCAGTAGTAATAGCATCAGTAGCAGATACGGTAGTTGCAGAAGTATTAACAGTAATACATGTTGCAGTAGTAGTAGCTGTATTAGTAGTAGTAGTAGTAGTAGTAGTAGTTGTAGCAGTATCAGTAGTAGTAGCAATAGTAGTACCATCAGTAACAGATGTTGTAGTTGCATACGTTTTAGCAGTATTACATGCTGCAGTAGTAGTAGTAGCAGTAGTAGTTAAAAAAAAAAACAATAATAAATTGTGACCAAACTTTACCCTTCATAAGGGCATAATGGAGACCAAACAGAAGACTCACCCACCCCAAACCATATAAGAATAAACAATAATACAAAGAACTGCACACTATATATCTGTCCCTTGTTTACTTTACCTCCGTGTGGAAACTGATAGTGCATGAATAACTTAGAAGATTACTATGTCTGTCCCATGTATAATAGACCGCATCATGGTAACTGATAGGGCATGGCTAATGCGTGAGATTATTATGTCTGACCCATGTATAATTGACCTCAGCATGAAGACCAATAGGGCGTGAATAACTTGGATATTACTATGTCTGTCCCATCTTTAATTGGCCTCAGCATGCGAAATGATAAGACATGGCTAACTTGGGAGTTATATATGTCTGCTCCATATTTAACTGCCTCAAGTGTGGAAACTGACAGCTCATGGCTAACTTGTGAGACTACTGACCAATGACTATCAAATGACCTAGACCTTTTGTCAAACTTTGTAGTTATGACTTAATATTTCTGAGAAGCTATCATTTTGTTTTTATTTGTCCGATCATAAGGATGATCTTTGATCCCCAGGCCACATAATATATGCGGTATTTCCATAGATTCCACAAAGTGTGAAATGAAGTGAAGTGAAGTGATCTAGAATTCACAAAGTGTGGTCAAGGGATGTGATCTAGGTTATACAAAGTGTGGTCAAGGGCAATGATCTAGGATATACAAAGTGTGGTCAAGAGATGTGATCTAGAATCCACAAAGTGTGGTCAAGGAATGTGATCTAGAATCCACAAAGTGTGGAAAAGGGATGTGATCTGGAATCCACAAAGTGTGGTCAAGGGATGTGATCTGGAATGAACAAAATGTTTTCAAAGGATGTCATCTAGAATACGAAGTCTGTTCAAGGGATGTGATAAATAATAGACAACGTCTGGTGAAAGGTTGTGATTTAGAATACACAAAATCTGGTCGAAGTATGTCAGCTAGAATATAAAGTCTGGTCAAGGGATGTAACCTAGAATACAAAACATCTGGTCAAGTAATGTGATCTAGAATGCAAAAGGTCTGGTCAAGGGATGTGATCTAGAACACACAAAATATGGTCAAAGAAAGTCATCTAGATAACAAAGTATGGTCAAGGGATGTCATCTAGAATACAAAGTCTGGTCAAGGGATATGATCTAGAATACACAAAGTCTGGTCAAAGAATACACAACGTCTGGTCAGGAGTTTTATCTAGACTACGCAGTATGGTCAAGGAATGTGATCTGGAATACACAAAGTCTGGTCAAATGATGTCATCTAGAATGCAAAGTCTAGTCAAAGAATGTGACATAGAATACAAAGTCTGGTCAAGGCATGTGATCAAGAATACACAGTATACTCAAGGGATGTGATCTAGAATACACAATGTCAGGTCAAAGGATGTCATCTAAAATACAAAGTCTGGTCAAAGGTTGTGATCTAGAATACAAAGTCTGGTCAAAGGATGTCATCTCGAATACAAAGTTTGGTCAAGGGATATGATCTAGAATACAAAGTCTTGTCAAGGGATGCAATCTAGATTACACAACGTCTGGTCAAGAAATGTGACCAAGAACACACAAAATCCGGTCAAGTAATGTGATCTACAATAAATAAAATGTAGTAAAGGGATGTGATCTAGAAACCACAACGTCTGGTCATTGGATTTGATCTAGAATACAAAGTCTGGTCAAGCGATGTGATTTAGAATACACTAAGTCTTATCAAGGCAAATTATATAGAATACGCAAAATCTGTTCAAGGGATGTGATCTAGAATGCACAAAGTGTGATCAAAGGATGTGATCTAGGAAACATAACGTCTGATCAAGGAATGTGATCTAGATTACACAAAGTGTGTCAAGGGATGTGATCTAGAATACACATAGTGTGGTCAAGGGATGTGATCACGAATACACAAAGTATGGTTAAGGGATGTGATCAAGAATACACAAAGTATGGTCAAGGGATATAATCTAGAATCCACAGTCTGGTCAGGAGATGTGATCTAGAATACACATTGTCTAGTCAAGGGTTGTGATCTATAATACACACAGTCTTGTCAAGGCAAATTATATAGAATACGCAAAATCTGTTCAAGGGATGTGATCTAGAATACACAAAGTGTGATCAAAGGATGTGATCTAGGAAACATAACGTCTGATCAAGGAATGTGATCTAGATTACACAAAGTGTGTCAAGGGATGTGATCTAGAATACACATAGTGTGGTCAAGGGATGTGATCAAGAATACACGAAGTATGGTTAAGGGATGTGATCAAGAATACACAAATTATGGTCAAGGGATATAATCTAGAATCCACAGTCTGGTCAGGAGATGTGATCTAGAATACACATTGTCTAGTCAAGGGTTGTGATCTATAATACACAAAGTCTTGTCAAGGGATGTGATCTAGAATACACAAAGTGTGGTGAAAGGATGAGATCTAGAATATATTAGTTCTGGTCAAGGCATGTGATCTAGAATACAAATTGTCTAGTCAAGGGATGTGATCTAGAATACACATAGTATGGTTAAGGGATATGATCTAGAATACACAAAGTCTGATTAAGGTATGTGATCTAGATTACATAACATCCACAGTCTAGTCAAGGGATGTGATCTAGAATACATAAGTATCGTCGAGTGATATGATCTAGAATCCGCAAAGTCTGGTCACGGGATGTGATCGAGAATACTCACGTCTGGTCAAGGGATGTGATCTGGAATGCACAAAGTGCGGTAAAGGGATGTGATCTAGAATACATAACGTCTGATCAAGGGATGTGATCTAGAATACGCAATGTGTGGTCAACGGATGTGATCTAGAATACGCAAAGTGTGGTCAAGGGATGTGATCTTGAATACACAATGTGTTGTCAAAGGATGTGATCTAGAATACACAATGTGTGGTCAAAGGGTGTTATCTTGAATCCACAGTCTGGTCAGGAGATGTGGTCTAGAATACACATTGTCTAGTCAAGGGATGAAATCTAGGTTACAAAATGTCTGGTCAAGGGATCTGATCTAGGATACACATTGTTTAGTCGAGGAATGTGATCTAGAATACACAAAGACTGGTCATGGGATGTAATCTAGAATACATAAAGTATGTTTATAGTGACGTCTAACACTGATGCATCAAGCGGGCACACACGTACCATGATATCCCACCCAGTCACATTATCCTGACACCAAGCCGACCAGTAGAAACAATAACCTCTTAATGTTTTTATTTAGGGTAAAGGATAACATACAAGTATTCCAAACATGTAGGGATTTGTTTTTAAACAATGCATTAGCTCTGTATTGTGTAATAATTATTTTGGAGGTATCAAATCATACATACATTGATCCAAATGATCATTAGGAACTTCCAATCAATTAACAGCTGTTTTAATCTCTTGCTAAAATCTAATATATATTCCTTCACATAATCCCATTAAAATCACCAAACTATTGTTTGATAACTTGCAACTATACATGGCTGCTGCTAGCTCTGTAAGAAGTGGATTAAACAAAAGATAATTTCAAAGACAATAGAGCTTCTGAATAGAGGAATTGTTTTTTAAAATGTCCATGAATGCTTCAGAAAATGAACAATATGTGTACTTGTATGCAGATCTGAGCATTGTATAAAACCTTGTCAAATATATGCATACTTAATTGCATACCACAAGCACACAGACAACAAAACAGGCCACAAGCACACACTTACATTGAACCATGCCACAAGCACACACAGGCATTAAACCATGTCACAGGCATACACAGCCGTGAACGGAATACCATAAGCACACACATACATGAAACCATGCCAAACGCTCACACATACATTGAACCAAGTCATAAGCACACTCATTGAACCACGCCATAAGCACATACAGATAATCAAACCAAGCCATAAGCACATACTGACATTGAACCATGCCACAGACACACACTGATATTAAACCAAGGCACAAGCACACTGACATTGAACTATGTCATAAGCACATACCGTATTGAACCATGACAAAAGTAAACACATTAAATCATACCATAGGCGCACACATTGAACAATGAAATAAGCACACACAAACAATAAATTCAGTCACAAGCACACACATATATTGAACCATGTCATTAGCACACACACAAACACAAATATATAGATATAGATATAGATATAGATATAGATATAGATATAGACTGAACCATGTCATACGCAGAAGCAGACATCGAACCAATCAACAATCACGGATATATTGAACTGTGTCACAAGCACACACATTAAAACATGTGACAATAACAAATTGAAAAATATAACACACTCATACATTGAACCATTCCACAATCATACAGATATTGAACCATTCCATAAGCATACACATTGAACCATGCCATAAACATATATATGCAGCGACGCAATAAAGAAAATGTCTCAGTATATAAAGACCGGAGATGATTCCCAACTCGTACTTTACACATCTACTCTACCTTACATTTGTATTCTTTTTTTGTATGTATATGAAAAGTGAATTTAAAAAGAATCTTAAGGATAAATTAAAATATATAAAATGGTCAGACCTAACACAAACACAATATATAATGATTAAATCAATACTGAATATACATATAATACACACAGGAATTAGACTGATCCTTGGCCAAGATCACTAAACTTTACTGAACATAATATAGAAACAAGCCACAAGACATTGTCTCTGAGGAGGGATTTATATGTCATCTTAAATAAAACATACTTGGAACGAAAACAAAGGGACCAACTACAATAACCACATGAGTAAGACCCACCATAAAATAATAAAAAGAAAGTGGAAAAGAGCAACCCCCCCCCCAAAAAAAAGATATTTTTTATTCCAAATCCTCTTCAATTTGTTTCAGAGAAAAACACACATACACTATGGGGATTTGAAATACATAAATGCCTTTCATATTTGTGGATGGTTGGGGGGAGACTTAACAGTTCGATACCTTATTATAGCTAAAGGATGAGAAGTGCCTACATGTAAAGCAATATACAGTTCACCATTTGAAGAAAAAACTTTACTGAACATCTAGTTTTTGCGGAACGTGATCAGTGGATTATACATGTTGATCATATTGACTAGAATATCCAATTAAATAAATGAAAAACAAAGGTAATATAAATAAAGTACCGGTAAGCAACATAAATTTAATTTTGTTTTACTTTAGATTATTTTATTGGAAAATAATTAAAAGAAGTTTTTAAACATCAGATGATGTATATCAGTATGAATTGCACAATAGAAAATGTAAAATATAATTATTACTTTAAGATATTGAGGTTAAATTGTATTCTCTTTAGAAATCAAGTATATTCTAGAGCAAGCTATGTTTCAATTTAAGGAAAAACTGGCCATCATCCTGGTTTTGTTATTGTATCCTCGTTTTTTATATCTACAAGGATGTTGTTTACTTCCAAATTACTTATTCCATATATAGATATTAGTCTTAGTGGAATCGAAATATATTCTGAGGAGAAAATTACATTAATTTATATAAATAATTCATTGAAATAACAAAATGATCTTTGACATCAGAACCTGTGACACCCATACTTAATGACATACTTTAAACTAGTATTTACGTTTTGAAATGAATACATTATTAAAAGTCATTTTGACGCGAATATTACGCAAAATTCATGAGAATACTGGATAAAGAAATAGTTTGCATTTATTTACTTTTGAATTATATATTATGAAATGAAATTATTACATACTACTCAGTGAAAAATAGAAATAAAAAATAAAACAGGGAAATGCTTCTACTTAATTGCTGGATATTGCATACTAGAATAAAGTTAATGACATAGGCTTTACCATAATTGCACCGTGCCCAGTCAGGTGTCTTCAAAAATCATTAGAATAAATGACTAACAGGATTATCGCAAATTACTACACACATGATTTTTGGAAAATATCGTGAAACCTTCGCCAACCCCTTTTAATGCGATCAGCAAAATACGAGTCAACTGATAAAGTAATCATAATTTAATTTGATTTAGAATGAATATACTGATCTTTATTACGGAATTAAATTAATCTAGTTTCAATGTCACGTCAGTTCGGGTGGATTAACTATTTTTAAAACAATAAACAATTTTCTGATGCGAAGAAAAGAGTTCAAATTACCCTAAAATAGTTGCCAGAAGTACATATCGGCTTATTATAGATGTGTATATTTGTACAGGAAACATGGTGATTTCGAAAGACATAAACGTTTGACATCATAAAGATACATTTTATTAATGGAAGCCCGATTGCAGAGACAATGTGCGAAAACTAGAGATGATATTATTAGACGCTGCAGTTTCTTATACAACATACCGGATTTAATCCGATCGATCACTGCATATAGCCTTCCTATGTCGCTTCTATTCGCTGCTTATAGCTCAATGAGCATGCGCAGGACAAGGCGAGTCTACTACACCCGTATGGAGGTTGATATGTTTTACCCAAGTCCGATTAAACAGTGAATTGTGAATGAAAATGTGAATACAGTATTTTTTTACCGGGTATTATTGGAGCCAAATACATCCGTTTTGTTGTAAATAATTATAATGATTACATATCTTTATTGTCTTATGATGATTTAGGGTTTGCATTAATATTTTCTAAATTGTCCATTATTATACACTTACTAAAAAAAAAACAAAAAAAAAAAAAACAATTTCCGAAGCATAGATAAATTCTGAGTATAAAACATACTAGTATAAAACCTGGAATTTTTTTTTATTTTGAGTCGAACTATCCGATTTAAAAGTGATGATATGCCTAAGTTTTTCACGAGAAGAAGTAAACCACCCGGCTTTACCTAACGCTAGACATCACTATAAACTGCCTCACTGCAGACATCGTAGGGATATAACTGAAAACGTGTTAAAGCTACGTTAAAACCCTTAAACAAACAAACAAGCAAATATCTGCAACAGCATCTCATGATCAAAACATTAATAGTAGCAACAGTAGTAATAGTAACATATGTCAGACGTAGGGTATCAGTACGCTAGTAGCAACAATAGTATATAAGTATTATATCAGTACGATACTACTACCTACTACATGAAGTATAAATAGTAGTAGTAGTAGTAGTAGTATTAGTAGTAGTAAACATAACAATTGTGAGCTAGCGAAGCGTCTGCAGTGACTCGATTCTGAACCCTGGCAGAATCAAGCCATAGGTTAATACAAATTCTACTTAGAAGCTTTCACTAGCAGCTGCTACATGTAAGTGGCTAGACCAGCAAAATGTTATCCGCCTATTTTGGACTGGCGGGGGCTTACAAGAAATCAGTGGAAAGCAATTGGTCAAATCTGTGGCATCATGTTCCATTGCTAGACATCACCATAAACTGCCACACTGCAGACATCGTAGCTATATGATTAACATCGTTAAAGCTATGCTACAATCCCACACACCAAAGCACACCCCTCTGAGCCACCTATGTAACGAACTTGCCAGATATCACAGACCAGTGGACTTAGGTAGCTACTATTAATAATAATAATAAAAATAATAATAATAATAATAATAATAAACCAATGGACTTAGATATCTACTATTATTACACGTGGACACTTGCATGCCACCACTACACATTTCCGTTATTATTTGAATCTGGTTTTCAGATTTGTTCTATCTATCAGCCATGTTGTTTTCTCATGTAAACATGCAGAACGAGATATTTATTCATGTCGTAACTAGAGCCATTTGAATATCCATTATAGTATTTGTCTGTGCCCGCCAATAGCTTTCTAGATAAGGTCAACACTTAACAGAGGCTTGCTGTCATGCATCATCGGTTGGTTGTGTGTATAAAAACAAGACTGCTTTGAGACAAATACAATCATAACAGAAAATACGGTCCGGTTAACGTGAAAAACGTGCATTTTTAGGGATTTATATATATTCTGTAAGTATCACTGTACGATTTACTTTTACGTAACATGAGTTCCTACTGAATCAATGTATGAAAATGGAATAACGCTGTATCGAATGTGCAGAGTGCTACATTAACTCAAATCAAGGTCACAAAACCCTGGGAGTTGTACAGTTGAGTATACATCGGCAATTAAATTCACAGAGTTTTGAATCTTACAAATATACGTTATTGATGATGCAGAGTTGTACAGTATCAGTGAGTCAGATGATCACATGTTAAATCACAGTTAACTTACACCCAGTTCATTTAATGCTCATAAAGTGATTTACTTTTAGCGAGTGCGATGATAAGGTAATACATATCATATGCACGTCATTTCCTGTGATTGTTTGTTTCATAGCTGTTAATGAAGATTCTTTAACAAAAATCATTACTAGTATTTACAAGGATTGCTAAACTCCTTTTTTAGTACACTCACCCCATCTACTAGTCCGAGTTTCCTCAAACCCTCGCCACCCCATTTTTGATATTTGGACATTCATGTTGGGTTGTAGGGTCAAAAGCGCATTTCCTATCGAAAAGTTGTAATTCACCGACACCATTTGTTGTCGGCATGGGGTAGCCGCTTACTTGCTGGCCCAGCATCGACATATATCTGCATGAAATCGATTGGAATATGATTTATTTTCTCAAACATCGTTAGCAAAGCATTCGTTATATTTTTATTTCGATGATAGACGAGACGAACTGCACTGCAATCAACTTTGTGCTTCAGTATCAATTTCCCTAATGTTTTCCTAATTATCATCTGCAAGTTTTCGGACATGTTACTTTCTTTCACCTGGTATTTTCTTATCAGTTACACAGGACAAATCTGTGTGATCCATGTTCTTAAATAATATACTATTTTGGAAAAGTTTCTCGTCTTTCCAAGAAGCAGAGACCAGCTTCTGCATTTACTTAATTTTATTGTCACCCTGGCTTTTTAAACCAGTTTTTAGAAATGTTCTGGTATTTCTTTTCTATTTGCCTGGACTGTATAAGAGAGTCCACCCTGATGTGATTTCAAATATATTCCTGAACTTCGTGTTGGCAACCAGTTTAGGGATAGGTAATTTTCCAGACTTTGTGTGTGTGTGTGTGTGTGTGTGTGTGTGTGTGTGTGTGCACTAGACATATGCCCCCCTCCCACATTTAAAAAATATAAAAGTGTTAATGTACGAGTGTTTTCCCTCTGATGTGTATGTGTTTGTTTTATTTTTCATTTCTTTTTCTATTACTTTATATTTATCCCATCCGGTAGGGTATTCTTTAAAATTTCCCTTCATGTTACTATAGGGAGGCTGTATCCTGTGTTGATGCTATTTACATGTGTGCTATATGTATGTGTGGTACATGTATGTGTATATATATATATATATATATATATATATATATATATATATATATATATATATATATATATATATATATATATATATATATATATATATACACTTTGTTTCTTTCTAGGGCTAGCCTTTTCTTGTCAACTTTGTTACTCAGTGGGAACGACCTATAAACATATCATCAGTCATTTTTATTAAATTATCCGTTTAATTTTATTTTAGAATTTCGACTTTCCAGCCCAGTCAGGTGTACTACTTTTATTTTATTTATAAGGTATACAAGTCTTTTAAAAAACGACCTAAGGTTTTAATGATTGCATATTTGTCCGTGTCATCCTTTGCCTTTTATCTATTTATTTCTATTGGGTACGACTGTGTTCGAGTAAGGGTCCGAACATTTTGAAATTTTTTAAATTGCATTCCTCGCAACTCGAGGTGGGTCGTATACATTTATAATTATGCTCCTTTCAAAAATAGTTCCAAATCGTTTACTGGCTCTATAAACAGGGCTTAATGTGTAGTACGGGAGCTGCAAAGAAACTGAAAATACAAGATTTTATATGTGTGTATAGCAATCACCAGTGATTTAAACCTGAGATTTATTTTCTTTGTAGGGTATGCGTATCGGGAAACATTTAATAATATAGCCCATGCTCTATTATCTACTAGTCATATTTATGGATTGTTTTTTTGTGTGTCACTCTAAGTGTCCCCATCCCCAGACTCTTTCACAGGCCTGTCCACTTCGCGTAGCGCCTTGTTACTTAGCCCCATGACGTTCTATTCTCTTACTTTCCACTTGAGGGTCCCTGTCCTCCCTTTGAAATCATAACTCAATATGTTTCCCAAAGACTGTTATGACTGCCCTCATATTTCCCACCATACAGTCTGTTATTTGTTAAATTAACTTTGTATTAAAGTTTCCGTCTAGGTATAAAATGTTCCCTATCTTATAAGCTTGAGTTACCCTTATTTTTTAAATCAGGGCAACTCTTTCTGGTCTTTTTTTCTCGCAAAGTGCCATCACATGTTTTTGTAAAGTAATTTCGTTTAACACAGTGGACATTGGACGCCTCATTGATACCTCTCCTGTCAACCACGCAGCATGCATTTATTTGAATCACAGGCTTTGTATTTTTAGCGAGCCTAATTTGACCCAGTGTCCCAGGTCCTATCCCAATTATTATTTATATGTTCTTGTTCAACTTTACTTTTTATCCTATTTGTTGTGTTGTCTGTTAACGATTTCTAAGTTGTCTTTGTGTCTATTTGCCATAGTTCTATATTGTTCCTATATTTATTTAATAATTCTTTTATTGACCTTAATTATCACGACACTTCTATTAATTTTATTAGCTTATTATTTTTATATATGTCATTTCTCTGCTTCATATAGAATCCAAACACCTTGCGAAGGTATTTTGGGCTCCGCTTTAATTTCCTTAAAACGAAAGACTCATTTCTTCATGAACATATTTTAAAAATTAATATGATAACGCTGTTATGAAAACATTGTATGTAATTCTGGAACTCAACTTAACATATTGCTTGCATTTCGGTGACTGTATTATGAGTTCTGATAAGAGGAAACTACTCTATGTATTATTTGCTGGGCTTTATAAAATTCGTTTTTCCAGTTGAAAAGTTTGTATTTAAAATGATCTTTATTATAATGGTAAATATGTGGACAGTTGTTGACATAATGTGATCTCTTTGATGAGATGGGCCAGATTTGTCATTTGACTTG
Source organism: Unio delphinus (assembly GCA_029339505.1). Lineage (NCBI taxonomy): Eukaryota > Metazoa > Mollusca > Bivalvia > Unionida > Unionidae > Unio > Unio delphinus. The sequence goes on along the minus strand of JAQISU010000184.1, from coordinate 405,555 downwards.
TCTGTGGTGTTTGTACAATACAATCATTAGAAAATCATGTTCACTATGCACCTGAGTGAAAGGGAGTCATTTCGAGCACTTTAACAAACGTATTGCGTAAACATCGTGTTCACTATAGCAAATAATAAAGGTGAGTCATTGGTCTCTACATTCCAGCATTATCTTCATTCCTGCTTAGATTTCACCTTCCAAAAGTTTATTTCCATGATGGGAACCCAACCTAGACAATTGATACAACTAGATACTATATTTCAACACTACAATCGATTACTCTGCCAATCAGATTTCATCACGAGTGATATAACTAGACAGTAGATGTTATCATCATGCAACTTAAGACTGCATATACTAATTTGTTTTGTTGGTGTTTGAATCGTAGTATCTTTTAGGGCCACCAAGGTCTCACATTATGAAAGTGTATTAATGACAGAAATTCAGTCAAACTCAAGTTCTGTCAGTGGTCATTAATATCGGCCAAAAACAAAATTGGACAACATTTGTTCGACATTGAATTGAAAAGACAGAAGAAGATTATGATCATCACATCTTTCATTTTCTTTTAGGCATGTTTGAAATTATAGCGAACGAACTAATGCTTAATAACAAGAACAATAAGATCAACAGCAATACTAAATAAAATTAAACGGAATTAATAATACAATAATTACTTTGTAATAATAATAATAATAAATTTATTAATAATAATAATAATATAGATTGATAGGGTCATATATCTAAATGGGAGACTGACATACTCTGAAATAATTATGTCACGTGTTAATGATTTTACTTCTTCATATTATTACATAATTTTATCAAGATCGCGTTGAGCACCTGTGTAACATATGGTACTGTTTATGCATATGAAAATGAGTCAGTTGAATTTAATCCAGTTTTGAAATATTCAGAAGTAAATGCCATGGAATGAAATAGTGAATTACAGTTGAGTAATGATGTTTGTAGTTCTCATTAAATGCCATCGTCTATAGCCAGGCAATTGAACTATTGGTGATGACTCCGTGATCGTATCACAGAGAATTGTTCTTTTACATGTTACGTTTTGCTAACTGGCCCATTATTTCTTTTGTTTGACATCTAGGTTGATAAAGGCCAGTCAAGTGTAAAGACGGCAGTGCTTCCATCTGGACAACGCCCTAAGGACTCTGAAAATGGGAAATTTGGTAACAGTGTTAACACAAAATTGTTACATGTATATGATTCAAGAATTTAGATTATATGCAAAATTGTATAGGTCGTCCTATATTAGGTACATTTATGTGACATTGATTTAGAAAAATCTTAGTATGTGCATACAACCAATATTTGACAGTGAAGTGGAGGATTACAGTGGGTAGCAAAACATTTACTAGACATCGGTTAATTTGGTATGTGTGAATGCATATTTGGTATATTATTTTGTATTTCATTTGTAGTGACAAAATGATATCACCACAGTAATATAACCACATTTGTAATTACTTGTAATTTCGTTTTCTATTTAGGTTGTGTACCTTCCCTTGTCCATGTTCCGTGTATTACCATGATTATATATTCCATTTTGTAATTCTGTCTCTCCCTCTGTCTGCCTGTCTCATTGGAATCAATGGATCTAAGAATAATTCAAGACTGTTGACCCTCTTGTATACATTTATGTAATCAATACAAAAGTATCAAATAATAGAAAAACGTAATCAAGAATGCATACAAATCAATTCCAATATAGATATAGGTGCCATCAAGTATGTATAACAACGAATCCCCTCCTCTCCCAAATATAAATGGCTTAAACATTTTACCTTTGTAAACAAAATCTAGTTTTTCACCGGAATCATGCAAATTGTCAGTCATCAAACGTACATTGACCTGTGCATACTTGATATTATTCAGCAAACAGGTAATATAATCGTTACAGTGTATGATATGGTGCACTTATTTTAAGAAAACCTTGATTGCGAATAGTAGCAACATTGTTTAAGTAGCAACTATATTGCAACGGTTTTCCCAGATTCATCCTCCATCAGTTATACTGGCTCCCATGCTATGCTACAATTGTAATTACATCACCAACAACAACAAGACTCCTCACATTCATCACATGGTATAGTTGATCCTAAATGAACTTGACAACGGTCGTTATCGGTATCCTAACATTCATAACATGGTATAGTTGTTCCTAAATGAAATTGACAACGCTTGTTATCGGTATCGTCACATTCATCACCAGGTATAGTTTCTATATGAACTTGAAAACGGTTGTTATCAGTATCATCACTATAATCATACTCATTACTCCGATAAGTGACATAGTAATTGGTTGGTGTTGTTGTAGGGTTTAAAGCCACTTTTCAGCACACGATAGGCTATACATGGTGGCCTGTATTTATGGTGGAAAAAGAACCCGGGAAAACTCCGGAAAGAACCATCGACCCACAAGAAGCTACTGACAAGCTTTCTCACATAAACACATTGACCGAATCTGAGATTATAAACAAAGCAGACAGAGGTGAGATGTCAGTGATCCATAACGGTGAGCGCTTTAAACCACTCGGCCACTCGGAACCACGACAACTAGTTGAAATTTGTTGAATCATTAGACCTAGTCCAGATGATAAATGGACCAATAAGGTTAACATAAATATCAAGGTCCTTTACCAGCCACTTGTATACCGACCTACCAGACAATGAGGCATATTTTGATATTGTGAATGTTAGTCTTAGTAACCAGCTCCCTACATTTCTGGCAAAAAGTAAAATGCAAGACTATTTCTTTTGCTGGCACCTTTGTTGATATATCATCATCATCATTATCATCATCATCATAATCATCATCATCATCATCACTTTATAATAATGACAATCAAATCCGAAAATGAATATCACCCACTAGAATTACAGATGAGGACAGATACCCCATTCATCCCAGACATTGTAGTTTACAAAGGCAGTTACTAACAAGTATTTTGAGTCAAATTCGCATTCTTGTTTACAAAGGATTAAAAAGTCATTGATCAATTTTTGCAACGTGTTCGTACTTATTAGAGTCAGATGCATATTCCCGAGTCAAATACATTAGATAATCAAATTACATTACATTAACTACGGATTCTGCTACTTATGTATCCAGAACCCACCCTCCGAAACAATGATTTGATATTTTATTTTGACAAAGGGAAGCAACTTTTAACGGATAGCTACCCATTCTATCCGATGAGTGGACAATGTTACATTTAATTATCCATTTTTCTTATTCAGTAGTACAGAAAGTCAAAATATTTTTAATTGGAGCATACAACATTTTTTGAAAATATGAACGTGCAGTATTTCATAGGCATATTGATGACTAAAGAGTCACTATGAAAGTGTGTGAATAAATAGCTCAATGATTGTCTGATCGCAGGGTATTATGGTGTGTCCAAGTCATTAATTGTTGTTGCTGTATCAGCGTCGTTACTGCACCAAACAATTCTTTGCCGGGATCAACTTGTAGCGATTGTGGCCAGCGCAATGGTCCACAATCTAGTGGTTTACGATGATGTCATGCTTGACAAGCAAGCAAATCCTGCCACTATATTTTCATGGAGTAGATAGAAAAACACAAATCTTATAAATGACACACAACTGTACACTCAGACTGTATCTGTAGCATAAATGTTTGACCATCCTCCCAGTTCTGCCGAACGTATGGTTTTTATACCCTTCAAAATTCCACATGGCATACAGAATTGTGGGGAATTAATACAGAATTATGCCTATAAGCACAGCGGAAAATCTTACCCACATTATGAAATATATTCAAGAAATTATAAATATTCAATAATGAACAGCATAATTTTTATCGTAACTTAACACGTATTTATTAAGCAATTATTGCATCACATGGAGTACAGTTTCTTTGTGGAGAAATATAAAAACAGTCTTTTACAAAACTTTAATGAAAAGTAGCAATGACCTGGAAGTGAACATAAGCGAGGTCTAACCTTGCATTATTAGGCTAAGAAGGGATGATTGCCAGTTGCAGGCTCAAGACAATAAACAGCAAGAAATTTATATTACAGACTGATACAGATATTTATAACAATAGAGTGGTTTGGATTAATTACCAATGAATTTCGTTGCTGATTGTTCTTAAAAATTTACACATCACACATTCATATACTATCAATGAAATGTAACAGTTGAGAAATGAAATATGGTTGCATGGATATCACATTAAAATATTGTTCCTCCCTATTTGAAAATGACATTGACATTCGTCTACATCAACAGATTTCCTATGCTATGTAATAATTAGCTGCTTGTAAACAATAGTCAACAAGTGTTACTTCTGGTATACATTGTTTTTGTAGGTCTTTTTTTATTATAACCTCTCTGATCTGGAAAATATAATTTTTAGACTTTACAAAACTTAAAACTAGGAAGAGGGTTTGACTGACATTTATTTTTTTTGTCATGATGATATGAAAATAAGTATTCTCTTTGGAATTTACAATTGGAGACATAACCACAGAAATATAATTTCAAATTTTAATAATAATAATAATAATAATAATAATAATAATAATAATAATAATAATAATACTAATAATGATGATAATATTGATAAAAAGAGAAGGCAACTCAGTGATGGAATTAATGTACATTGAGGCCTGTTAGCTGTTATGTATAATAACTTATCAGGTATCTATACTGTTTCAACAGTATTGTGATTTCCTATTTCATACAATGAATTGATCCATTTGTAAACAGTTAATAATAAGAGATAATGTAATACTTAAAGAGATAATTTGATTAAAGTCCAAATATATAAACTTGAAATTCACAGGAAAATTTCATCTGCTTTTATGACAAGAAATATGTAGATTTTTGAAATTTAATGATTTTTTTAAATTTTGTAAACGAAATTTCCTTCTTAGTTTTTAACTCTGCATCCCTGTTATCACCATACATCAGCATCCCATCACATCGAGTTTTAAGGTATTTCCCCTCATGTTTCCTAAATTGAAAGGATTTTGTCTGTTTATCCTTATATGTTTTTGATGATTGAGTATTTTAACCATCAACTGAACAAAAAAATGAAAACCAGAATGTGTTGATTGAGGCTTTTCTGTGTTTTATTATTTTCCCGTATTATCTTTTGTTATTGGTTAATCCAGCATAGGTTTCTAGGTTCACATTATGTTCTCTTCATGCGTGAATTGTGTTAGGCTAGGTTACTTGTCTTTTAGTTCTTTTTTAAATTTTTCAGTGTTCTTCAACTAGAAAGGTCTAAGTTTTGATACTTTGAGCCCATGGTGTGGTGCTTGTGGTGTTACATTTGTTGTATGTTGTTTGCTATTCTGTTCTTTTAGGGCATTCAGATTTCTAAGTCAAATCTTGTCCCTGGCTTTCATATATAGAGACACTTGTAAATAAAAATAAACTACTGGGTATTTATCTTTTGTATTGCGTTAATGCATGCATTTACTTATTAGTTCAGTTTTAACGGTTATTGTTTAGTTTGTCCCTTAGGTTTTCCATTCTCTATCTATATACTAATTTCGCTTGATATTCGGAGATAAATGGAAATGATTTGTTTGCACGAACATAATTACAACATGGTTAGATATTTATATCTTTCAGACCTGATGTTGTGGAAATGGATTGAAACTGTGTTTCCACTTGGGCGTGATGGAAAACATAGTACTTCTTAGGAAGGGGCTCCGAGTTGCCGAGTTGTCTATAGCGCTTTCCGTTACGGATCACTGCCGTCTCACCTCTGTCTGCGTGGGTTCGAGTATAAGATTCGGCTAATGTAGTTATGTGAGAAAACGTGCCAGTAGCTTCTCGTGAGTGGGTGTATCTTTCCGGGTGTTTTCCTGGGTTCTTCCTCCAAGAATAATACTGGCCGCCATGTATAGCCTATCGTGTGCTGAAAAGTGGCGTTAAACCCTGAAACAACAACAACAACAATTACTTTTCCATTCTTAGGTTTGCAGAAAGGATTGAAACTTACTGTTACTCATAGCAACTGAAAACATGGCCATATTAGTACATGTACTGTATCTTTCCAGCTAAATGACAGTTTGAAAGTGTTTTTTGCACTAGTTTGATTCAAAACATGGTGCTACAAGAAATATCTAATTTAAGCTTGTGATATAAATTGGATTTAGATTGCCCCGTTCATGAATTGTGATTGTGAACTTTTTGTTGACGGGACGAAAAATGATTTTGGCATGGGCATATTTGAAACACAGTGGTAGTAAAATTGAAGGTGGTAGTAAAACTTAAGCCCTTGAAAACACCTATGGAGGTATATCTAACTGCCCTTCCCTAACTTGAGTTCATTTGGTTGCAGTCTGTTCATTCCTAATCAACTCATTGTCTTTGTTGTTTCATTTTTTATTTATAAATGCTATTAAGTATTTTGGTAGTATTAAAGTATGTTGGTGATTTATTTAGATGAAGCAGTCCCGTAAATGCACATATTTCCTAGTTAGGTAAATAAAACTAACCCTTTTCCCCTTGTATGCATTAGGTTTCTTTATTTTAATTAGAGTTACATATTGCATTCCTGATTTATTCATTTATAATCTACAATGCTTATTACATATTTCAATCTTGTATCCACGCACTTCTCAAAACTGCCATTTTTGACATTTAAAATGTAATTGGCACTATTTCCATGGAATGCAAACTCTGTCTTCTCATTAGTGTACTAACAGTGAGTGGGAGCCTAAGAGGTGGGAAGACATTAGCTGCCAAAATCCTAGGCACCAGAGGCATTTTGAGCAACAGAACCCCTTTTGCCCATCATCATTTTGTAATATAGATATATAAAGTTCGAGCAATATATTACAGACACAAAGAAGAAGCATATTTGTCTTAATTCTTGTAATATCCGGTACGCTCAGATTACAGACATGCAATAGGAGACTGTTTGCCTAAATTATTGTGATATCCCATACACTCAGATTTCAGACATGTAATATAAGCCTGTTTGCCTTTTTTATTGTAATATCCGGTACACTCAGATTACAGACATATAGCAGAAGCATATTTGCCTTAATTATTGTAATATCCGGTACACTCACATTACTGACATATAGTATAAGCGTATTTGCATTTTTTATTGTAATATAGATATTTAAAGTTAGTACAATGGATTACAAGCATATATTATTAGCATGTTTGCCTAAATTATTGTAATATCCGGTACGAGGTACAATACGATTACAGACATATTGTATTAGAATGCTTGCTTTAATTATTGTAATATCAGGTACATTCCGAGCACAAATAGTAGAATAATGTATGCCATACTTATTGGAATATCCGGTACACTCACATTACAGACATATAGTAGAAGCAAGTGTGCCTTAATTATTGTGATTATCCGGTACATTTAGATTACAGACATATAGTAGAAGCATGTTTGGCTTAATTATTGTAATATCCAGTACACTCCGATTCCCGTTAGATAGTAGAAGTATGTTTCCCTTAATTACTGTATTATCCAGTACACTTTGATTCCAGATTACTGACATATAGTTGATGCATATTTGCCTCAAGTATTGTAATATACAGTACCCTCAGATTACGGACATATTAGAAGAATCATTGGACTTTGTGGTGGAGGAATTTGAGAAGAAAATTAATGTAAAAGTTATATCTTTAAGAATGGCAACTATCCCTACTACAATAATCCTTGATGGGATGCGAATACTGGCAATAGTGAAGTCAAAACTGAAAGACATAACGAGATCATACTTCATGTATGCATATTTGGCAAAGACATGACACAAGGGAAGTGTATATACTAGACAATGCATCAGGTGTAGAGAAACAGGACATACACCCTTAAAATGCTTTTCTAACAATAATATACAGAGAGGAAACCAGGGGAAATGCATCATAAACAGAAACAGCATCCGCAATCATGAAAAGCAGTACAGCAACAAGATCAACAACAGCCAATTGAACCCGGAAAGGAAGCTAATAAACCAGTCCACGAACAAATTAACTAACAGCACCCAAAACAACAGGGTAACACAACAAACATATCAACAATAGCAAGGAAAAACAGCCGTGACTCTATGATAAAGTAAATTAAAATAAAAAGAACAAAGCAATTACAGCAAGACCGATTACAACAACAAGAACCAGGCGCGCCTCCCTAACTGGTCTGACATGATCAACCAGGGGTTAATTGCTAACATGTTTTACCAGGGTTTTATTAAGCGGAGTTAATAAACCTTCCAAACATATGTACTTGATTGTTTTGCAAATAGGTGAGCAATTATACTATTGCACAGCTTTGTGGTCGTAATGAACATTACTGCCTTATACACTTGTGCAATTTCAGGACACTTGGGCATCATGTTTATATTATGTGATAACACTTTATGCGCTCTCATCAATACGTAAAGCCTAAGCTGTAATGGTTCAAACTGTCATGATTTTTTTATGTGATAAAACCTTTCACACTCATCAAAATGCAAAGCCTAAGCTGTAATGATGCAAGCTATCATGTTTTTATTATATCATGTTTGTAATATGTGATAAAACCTTATGAACTCGCATCAATAAGTAAAGCCAAAGCTGTAATGGTGCAAACTATCATGTTTATTTTATGTGATTAAACCTTATGAACACTCATTAATGAGCCAGAGCTGTAATGATGCAAATTATCATGCTTATTGTAAGTACTAAAGCCTTATGAATTCTCATCAATAACTTAAGCCTAAGCTGTAATGGTGCAAGCTATCAGGTACTTACATCTAAAAGTCTAAATGTCAGAATGCATGCAGGTAGCTGCCATCCATTCACAATGTCATTGCACATTGTTAGGCAATGTCCGCATGGATCTATATCATCATAACAGCTGGTTTGTTTGTTTGACTAAGATTTTTAAATTAGCTTTAACAATTTTTCAGTCATATCATTACTATGTCTGCAGTGAGGCAGTTTATAGTGATGTCTAGCACTGGGACTTCATGCCGCAGACATCTAGTATGATGTCCCACACAGTCATATTATCTTGACACCAGACGACCGATTCTAACACTAACCTCTTAATGCAGAGCGCCAAGCGATGCAGCTGTTAGTACCATATTGTAATGTCTTTTGTATGACTCGGCCAGGGTTCGAACTCACGACCTCCCTCTTTCACAGTGGACGCTCTAACCACTATGCAACTGGAGTGGTTCATAACAGGTGGAGAATGGATGTATATTTGTATATTGAACAGAAAGCAACGCCATTTTATTACTGATTGCTATATCTTTGCATACTATTTTACCTTGGAAACAAGAATAATAGCTAAACTGGTTGACCATATGATGCCTAATCACAAGGTTAAATAGTTGTTTAAATAAAAGTATTTCATTTAAATGAACAAAGTATGTTAAACTGACTTGACTATCTGCAGAAAACGTGTATTTCAACTATTGGTAGTATTATATATGGTACTGGTCTGACCTGGTGTCAGAACTAGACACAATTTTAAATGAATTGGTTTGGTGTAAATCATAGTAGACTAAGTGTTATTTTATTTTATTTTCTCGTAAACATCAGTTACTCAGATCTGTTACAGTAAAACCTGTTATGGCAAAAGAGGTGTCTTTCAAGGCTTTATATATATTAAAAGTTCCAAATGAATGCCTGTTCCCAATATCATTAATATAACCATGTCTAAAATTGTTGAAACTTGTTACAGGATTATATCATATAACATATGTTGTGCATGTTAAGTTTTTGCCATAAGCTACAAATAATATTTTTTTTTTCATCTAGTTCGCAACAGCCACGTCAAGGATAAATATGGAAACACGCCTTTCTATAAAGATTCGTATGGGTTATGGAGATGACAGACAAGGTAACTATACCTCCAGGATTCCATCGATATAATTTCTCCATCAAACTCCTGTGTTGTCTCGGGCTATGTTGATTTACGAGTACTATAACTACATGACAATAGGTCTCCATCGATTTAGGTTTGGCACCATAACCCAGTGTAATTTCTTGCACAGTCTTTATTGATTGGCGAGATAACTTTCCAACAGTTTTCTATGGGTTAGTGTTTCTTCTCCAGTTCTTCTTTCACTGGCTGCTATATACAGCCTATCATGAGCTGAAAATGTCCTTAAACTCGCAACAAAAATCCTGAGCAACAAATCGATAATTCTGCATGTATGCAGGTAAATCTATGCAATATACAGATGCACATAAATAATGTTTGTTGCATACATTTGATATGAAAATAAAGGTGGAAATACATTATTCATTTCGATGACACCCAGCATTTTGCACTAGTGTGTTTAGCAAAGTATGCAAGTTAATATGTATTTACTCTCAGTATTCATCTATACTATTGACTGCATCAACTGATGAATGTTCTGTTAAAAAATATTTCTTCATTTGCTTGTTTTGTAAATGAGACTTTTTAGACACTATTTCATTCATTTGCTTCTCTACTGCTACAACCATTTTATTTCTGAAAATAGTCATCACGTTATACTCTTCAGGTAACCGATTTTTTCTATAATGGTACCTCAGGAATTGTTTTTAAATCAATGTTGTGATAATTATAATTCAAAAAACCCATGCCATCCAAGCAATCATGACAACTTCGCTACCTTCCACAGCAGCACAAGTTGACTAGTGCCAGCATTTATTGCTCCACAAAATTGCACCACCCCCCCCCCCCGGCAACCAAGTGCAGACTATCAAGTAAGAAGTGTTCTCTGTGGTATAATTGTGTTTAAACCAGATTCACACTCTAAAAAGAGAACGCTGTATGGAAGAAAGGATTTTTCTTATAACCACCTTAATATTCATAATTATGTCGATGAAGCTGCAAAGAGTATAACAAAGGTCATACAGCATAGTCAGCTTACAACAGTACCGAGATTATTGACAGTTCAAAAAGCAGGGAGCTCTTCGAGATTATAATGAAGCTAAATGTTAAAGAATAAATATACAAAACCTCTAAAACCTTGATATTCTAGACAATGCTTACAGTTGTATCATTGTGAGTATCATCTGTCACAATCTTCAATGATGCTGATATTATCAAAATTGAATTGGTCAAAACGCGTGTCAAGTGTAGAAAAGCTGTAAGGGAGATGTAAAACCCCCAAAAGAAATGGTGCTTTACCTTCACTGTGTGCGAAATAGCAAACAGAATAATGTCCAAAAATATATCATTTGTCCAGCAACTTTGACTTGGTAGCTTCAAAAGCTATATTATTGTACTCATTTGTATGAGGACTGTGTACTCAGGTAGCATTTTTCACACTGTGACTTAAGACCAATAAGTTCGATTTATATTTGCAAAAAACATTTCAAAAATAATATTGACCCTAGAGTGGAAATCATAATAGTCAAATAATTATAGATTTTCAGATCATTCCAGGCTTAAAGCCGATTCATCTGTATCTGTTAGGAGACATAAAAGTTAAAAGGAGTGCAATAACATTATGCTTGAATAGAATTTACATTTCATCATATGTACTTGTCTTTATATATTTCAGATAACTTGACTGAAGACAAAATTTGTGACTTGCTATCCAGTAAATCATATCTAAAGGCCTTCATTTCACATGATCCTCCGGAAGCTTGTATTAAAACATTATTGTCTCGGGCTAGTAAGCAAAGCAGCAAGGAATCAATGAAAATTATTTTAGATTTTATTGTGGAGCAGTTTACGGAAAGTTTCAGTGAGAAACATATTCGGATATGGGCAGGTGAGCAAGTAATTGGTCCAGAAAACGCACAAACAGTTCTTGTTTGCTTCTATTCTGGATCATTGGACAGATCAATTAAATATGTATGTGGCTTGAAAGTAATCTATAGGGACTATAACAAAACTGATGGAGAGTCTGCTTCAGCAAGAGCTCATGAACGTGATATAAAACGCGATTTGACTCCTGAACAATGTGAATTGATAAATGAAGCAATCACATTTCATGGAAATGGTCTCTTTACAAAACACAGCAATTTAGAGGCAATATCTTCCAGTGGAATACTTTCATCCAAATCCAGAGGTTTAGTTCAGGAACCTTGTGTAATTCTTTACTGTAGAGTAAAGGGCATAATACCATTTGGCGAGATGCCATTTCCAAAAAGGCTCAACGTAAACGAGAAAGGAAGTATTGCAGTAGATGTTAGAGAAGGATATTTTTCTTCTCATTCAGATCACGTTGAACCTTACACAGAAAAAAACCCGATCAGGAAAGCCTACGGAAGCTAATGGAATTTCTTAACATGATGCTAAATGAACCTAAACCTGAACCTGAACCTGAACCTGAACCTCTTAGAATGGGGTGTAGTGTTGCTTCAGCTGGAAGTCGTCAAAGTGGAACTTTGGGACCTTTGTTCAAATTAACTCAGATAAGATTGGGTTCTTGACTTGTGCACATGTTGTATATTCCACCAGTGAACTAATATGTTTAGCTAACACAACAGAAACTTGTCCAATAGTGAAGAAAATTGTGCAGCCACCAGATCATCGAGAATGTGGAAAAATGTTAAATGCAATGTTTCGTGGTGACTGGAGTCCATCACCAGCAGAAACATTTGGGATAGATGCTGTTGTTATAGAAATCACCTCCAGATTCCCAAATGATGGAGCATTTGAGAAAATAGAAGAATCACAATTGCACGATGCGGGTATCGTAATTGTTTTTTTCTCCATATTTTAGTTGAGTGATTATTTGTAAATGATTGAGTCTTTGTTTTAGATAATTAATTTAATATATAGAACATTGATGCTACAAATACAGTTAGTTCATCTAGCAAAGATAATACATCTATGGTACCCGATCTATATTTTCTTCAATATACCTTCAAAAAACTAACATTATTGAAAATTTGTGCAATCTTTTAAACATGAAGAGGAGAAATACAGTTTGATACTTTTGGATTGAATATTCACTAGGAAAACGTTTTTGACTAACCTGCTTTAAGCATGGTGAGATGTCATATTCAATCTTCCAGCAACAGAAACAATGTTAAAGATTTGTTTGAAAGATATTGAAAATCAAATATTTTGCTACCTTCAATGAGATTCTTTTACAATATCATTACAGGTCTATTATTTATGTCTGGAGTTGATCATACCTGTCTCACCTGCATAGGTATAATGGTGAACACAAAAGGTAAATGTTTTGAAAGTCACATAATCAACAACAGTGACAGCAATTGGCTAGAACTTTAGGGTGTTATTATTATAAATCCTAAGTTTGTATATGATTCACTAATATGTATGGTGTTCTTAATTTATACTAATAATAAAGACGTTGTATAAACCTAATCTTTAGAAGCTATAAGCGCTTTACAACATCTATAAAGATATGCCTACAAGAAAAAAAATGACAATACACCATGAAATTTGAAAACAAAAATGCTGAAAATATTTAAAGTAGGAAACATTATTAGTTCTTTAACTTGAGTTTAAAATATAGAGGATTGATGCTAGACATTCAGTTTTTTCATCAGGGAAAGAGAACACATATAAGGTATGCAATCGACATTCTATGCAATATGCCTACAGGAAACTAACTTTGTCGCAAATTTTGGGAATCTTTTTAATTCACATGAAAAGGAGAAATACTTATGTGCTTAAGGAGAAAGCATGGTTCACCATGGAGAACAATACTACCTTTCCTGTTCTTATATTTTGGAATGCCACACATTATTTAAATTGTATAAATATTTCATTTAGGTCATTATTTTACTAGCTTATTGATATATATTGCCAATTTTCTACAGAAATAACAATGTCAGCAATTGCAAAGTTTCATGTGAAAGTCACTTTTTAAATGACATTTAAAATTCGTGTATCTCAGGTCAATATAATCTAAAGCTGATGTCCGATAATTTGACTATAGTTTAAAGCTGAGGTTATGTTATACAACTGAAAATCAGATGATTTGGCTGTAGTCTAAAGTGTCATGTTATGCAAGTGCAAGTCAGATAAATTGACTATAGTCTAAAGCTGATGTCATGTTATCCAGGATGTTTCCATCTGTTATGTCCTAGTAATATATGATTCCCAAACCTGTACTGACATGTTGTGTGGTTCAGGGTATGATCTCATCTTATATAAACTGTAGATTTGGTGGCCTGATTGTCTGAAACACATGAGCAGGTGTGTTAATCAATTTTGGACCATTACCATTCCTTGATGTTTCATCAACATTTAGGTGTCAAGCATATGTGACTTAAAAATTCAGAATGGTTGGTTATTTTTGTATGTATTTCAAAGAACTGTAGCTTCGGCATGTGACTGCCACATGATCATCTATTTTTATTTTTCATCATTGCATCAAGTTTCGAAATGGACAAAGGAATTTTAAATTGTAACCCAAGCTACTCTAAATGTTGATAATTCAACCATTTTGTCATTTGATGCATAAGAATCCCCAAGTAGTTATATGATAGTCATATGATATAGTCACAGTCGTTTGATTCTCATGACTTGAGCAGCCATTTTGAATATGTTAAACTGCGTCTGATTGATACCTTAATATTGATGGTCCAGCTGATTATACGCTGATTATCTACCCTTGAATTCAACATTGCAAAAGGACGCATTATTCTATAAGGATTTACAGGATGTCTAACATGAGATTCGACATGAAAATATGATGTACATATCACCATAAACCAAAGTCAACAAAACACATATCACAAGCTGCATGACAATGCTGGTATGTATAAAAGATCGATGTTTGTATTCATCTGGTGTCAACATATCTGTTTGCAACATTTAAGTTTTAAGGATAGGTGAGATCACTTTCAAAATCACATGGCATACCAGTACAGTTTGGGGGCTGATTTATTGTCTCAGCTGCTTGGGTAGAACGCATGGTTATATTGGTGTAAACAATGTTAACGTTAAGTGTATACAGTGTAAGATATTATCCATACATTCAAGTATAATCTTTTAAGAAAATATTGATATATACAATGTTTATAAGCTGAATCATTGAATTCCTGTCTCACCCATCTCACCTATTCTTTTCTTGCCTGTATACAAGTTTGATACATTGTTGACACTAACAAGAATGGACACATACATGAGACTAAGTCTGATACAGTGTTTATACTGAGCCACTAGTTTTCATCAAATATGAATTTTAGAACAAATTTTATATAGTCAAAACTATATTATCAATGATCAATTTCAAACAATAACTTATCATAGACGCCACTTAGCAGAAAGTATAAACGTAATTTAGAATGTAATTGTACATTTATTATTGTCAATATTATATTTGTTGTCATATTGAAACTATTATTTATATTTTAGGTTTTAATCTAGATCAGCCTCCAAAGTTTGACATAGGACACATGATGCTACACCCTTTTAATTGGAGGCTTCAAAGGGCTGTTATAAAGATTGGCAGTGAAACAGGATTGACGCGAGGTCTTCTTCGGTTAACACAAGGCATGGTCAGATATTCATGGGGACGTGTACCACTTGAAGCAGTCAAAGATGGACCAAGCATAATTATGCATGGATTGATGGAAATATCTGAAAGATTTTGTAAAAATGGCGATTCGGGTGCTGGTGTTTTCCTAGTTGTTGATAATCAAAATGATAATAAACTTATCTGTGTAGGACTTTTAAATGGAACTATCAGTGACGGAATTGGAATTGCCATGCCAATTGACAAGGTATTAACTGCACTCAACGTTGGTGATGTCCTACAAATAAAGTTAAAAGACTTTAAAAATAAAGCGTTTGTCTTGATCTGATGTATCGTCAATCGACATACAATGGATTTTCAGTAACAGTTCTTTGTATATAAAGGTAACGGAATAGTGCATCAGGACATACAATTGACATAAAATGCCGTGTCAGTAGCATTTTTTTTAATAGAAAGATATGCAAGAGTGCATCAGTAACTGTCTCTCACACAACTATCAATTATTCATATCCATAAAACTATGTCATGAATGTTAAGGTAAATATTCGTCAAATGCTGTTTATGAAGTAGACACATAGTTTTTTTTTCTATTGAAACAACTTGACATTGCCTATTGTATTTAATAAATGATGAGCAGAGTGTGTTAAATATAATTTGCCTTAATGTTCTATCCATTTCATGCATCTTAGTATAGACCTTTGCTATCAGTTGCCTTTTAAGTAAAATCTTAATGTTTCCAAAGTGGACTATCTTATCTAAAATATGAATGGTTTGAAGCTGAATGTTCATTGTGTTCTTGGAATTACTGATTGGGAACACATATTGTAGTAGCAAATACCTGGATTTTGATTGAAATATTGTTGTCACAAAAACCTGGAATCTGATTGAAAGTTATTAATGTATATACATGTGCAGCAGTATAAAATTATTTATTGCCACTAATTTAATAAAAAAATTCTAAATTGTAGCATTGTTATAATATGATACGAGACGAGATGAGACGGTACGATACGATACGATGTGATATGATATGATACGATTATTGAAGGTCACATGTATTGTAGTACATATTAATATTTGAAATCAGAACAAAATTGATAACAATATGTGTGATTTGCATAAATATAATTTCAAAAGAGATAAATAGTTCAAGCTGGCTAAATAATTCTAAATCATTTTTGACATCATCATGTGTTTCTTCATTTAAATGTAAGTTATATGGGAATGCCGTTGACATGTATCATGATGTCCCATCCAGTCACATCATCCTGACACCAGGCCGACTAGTCCAAACACTAACCTCTTAATGCTGGGCGTCAAGCGTAGCAGCTGTTAGTACCATTTTTGTAAGTCTTTTGCATGACTCGACTGAGGATCGAACCCACGATCTCCCGCTCTAACTACTAGGCCCCCGGAGCAGTTGTTTCCATTTGTAGTCATATATATATATATATATATATATATATATATATATATATATATATATATATATATATATATATATATATATATTGAAAAGAAGTTTCCTCAAGTTAGCATATATGCACTATGCATACTAAATTACATAATATATATATATATATATATAATTTATCTCTTAAATAATAACTATATTTTAAAATCATTTTCAGCAAGGTTTTCATCTATAATGATCATTTTTCTACTTAGATATGTTTTGCTACATGTGTGTATGTATGAATGGACTGGTGGATGGATGTGTGTATGTGTGTGTGTATTTATGTGTTTGTATGTAATCTTATACCAGTCTCACAGTTTTATCTTATCCATACATTTAGTTTTATTGTTTAAAATGTTGCTGTACATGTACTTTGTTTCCACTTATCACGTTGCCTTGAGACGGTCACGCGTTGAAAGCACATGGCAGTTTGAATGAGATCGACAGACACTCATTTCATCTATTCTGATGATTATTTCAACTCATAATTATGTTTCTAGTAACTGTTAGAAACTTATGTATTACTAGATGGCAATATTGTATGATGCCTTATTTCTTTACAGTGTGTTTTAATCAAATAGTGCCTCCCGGAACGTGCTCTGTTACTTTGTTATGACCTTTGTTCCCAGCCTTTATGTTGCTGAGTGCGAGGTGGTAGCATTTCCGTTTCTAACCCGAATCGGAGAATCTCGAATGTATCCGTTGTTTGTTTGTGTTTTGTTTGTTTGTTTGTGTAAACATTAGAGGTTCTTCAAGGGTATAGAGAGTATAAATACGGCTCCCGTCGTTGCAGACGAGAGACTGGCTGCATTTTTCGGACCATAACTTAGAAATTCTAAATCCATATTTTCCTCAGTCATGAATAATTGTATACAGGTAAAAGCCCTATATGAAAATGATGTTACTGGAATGACAAAATTCGGATTTGCCCAGATTTTGATTTATATGAATTTCAGATTTGTCCGAAATTCGCATTTGACCAGATTTTTTATTATACCAAGTTCGGATTTGCCCAAAATTCGGATTTCTCCCGATTTTGATTTACACAAATTTCGAATTTTACTAAATTTCGGAAATTGACTAGATTTTGTAAGAAGGTTTTTCTTTATATAGGTTCTGTAATTAAGGTTAGTAACAGTCTCCAATATAACTAATCTTTCATGTTATAAAAACATAAACTTTATTTTTTAAAATCTTTATTTTATAAATCAAGTTCATGAAACATTGATGCTGAAATTGATGTCTCTTTAAGCATACATACAAAATTGTGTATTAAACAAACAAGATTGCTTAATATATTAAATGTATAGTCATAAAGTAACATTATTGTGTATGTCAATGTACTTGTAATCTTGTGAATACTATATAAAGAAACTATGAAAGAGAACTCAATAAAATGTAAAATATAGTTTATTTTGTATTTACTTGTCATAGATATTACACAATTCTTCATTCTCCAAAGAGAGGAAAAATAAAGGAATTTGAATTTTTTACATTCAACTAAAACTATTTAAAATGAGTATCTTGTTCTCTCCCACTTAGAATATAGGTGAATTATTTTTCAGATTGAAATAAAATAGGTCAGTTTCCTTAATTTACTGAACAAGCGTACTATTAAATATATAATCAGAGATGTCCACTATTTTGCCCAATAAGATATCAAGTTGTGCATGTATGTATGTATGTATGTATGTATGTATGTATGTATGTATGTATGTATGTATGTATGTGTGTGTACATGCATTATGCATGTAGGTATGTATGAAGGTTCATGATAGCTTTGGAAATATTTACATTTTGTGGCACATGGCTTCCATATGCACTAAATGTCAAAGTTGAAGGACACACGAATGAAAGGAATAGTTATGATCATATATAAGATGTCATTAGTACACTACTTTTCCCAGCTGAAGTACACAGCAATGATTTTTATAGTCTTGGTTATATATTAATTGGTATGCAATTATTACACACTAAGTACACAGCAATGATATGAATAGTCTTGGTCATATATTAATTATTATGTTATTATTACATACTAAATAGCACCATTGAAGCACACATTAATGATATGAATAGTCTTGATCATATATAAGCTGTAATGTCATTATTACACTACCTTTCAAAGTTGAAGTACACGTCAATGATATGAATAGTATTGGTCATATATTAATTAGTATGTCATTATTACACAGTAAAAAGAACAAAAACAATGCAGGGCTAAATCAAGAGCTAGGTCCCATTCTCAGAGTACACAAATAGACACATGACACTTAAATATTAACTAGCATGACATTAGTTTGTTCATTTCCTCGAACATGATAGCCGACACAGGGCAATTATATATAAATTATTATGAAAACAGACACAGTGCAATTAAATATAAGCTAGTACGAAAACTGACACAGAGCAATTCAATAGAAATAGTAAGAAAAGAGACACAGGGCGATTCAATACAAATTAGTATGAAAGCAGAGACAGAGCAATTAAATACAAACTAGTATCAAAACAGACACAGGGCACTTAAATATAAACTAGTATGAAAACAGACACAGGGCAATTAAATATCAACTATTTTGAAAACAGACACAGGACAATTAAATATACGCTAGTACGAAAACAGACAAAAGGGCAATTAAGTAAAAACAAGTATGATAGCCGAAACAGGGCAATTAAATATAAACTGGTGTGAAAATAGACACAGGGCAATTAAATATAAACTAATATGAAATGAGACACAGGGCAATTAAATATAAACTAATATGAAATGAGACACAGGGCAATTAAATATAAACTAGTATGAAATGAGACACAGGGCAATTAAATATAAACTATTGTGATAAAATCACGGGAATTAAATATAAATAGTATGAAAACAGACACAGGGCAATTAAATATAAACTAGTATGAAATGAGACACAGGGCAATTAAATATAAACTAGTATGAAATGAGACACAGGGCAATTAAATATAAACTAGTATGAAAGGAGACACAGGGCAATTAAATATAAACTAATATGAAATGAGACACAGGGCAATTAAATATAAACTAGTATGAAATGAGACACAGGGCAATTAAATATAAACTATTGTGATAAAAGCACGGGAATTAAATATAAATAGTATGAAAACAGACACAAGGTAATTACATATAAACTAATATGAAAACAAACACAGCGCAATTAGATACAAACTAGTATGAAAAAAAGGACAAATAACAATAAACTAGTGTGATAACAGACACAGGGCAATTAAATATAACCTATTATGAAAACAAGGACAGGGAAATTAAATATAACCTATTCTAACAATATGCACAGTACAATTAAATATAGCAAGGTATGGTAACAGACACAGTGAAGTTATATATGAACTAGTATTGTAACAGACACATGGCAATTAAAAATAAACTAGTATGAAAACAGACACAGAGCAATTAAATATAAACTAGCATGGTAACATACGCAGGGCAATTAAATATAACCTAGTATACTAAGATACACGGTGTAATTAAATATAAACTAGTATGAAAACAGACACATGGCAATTAAATATAACCTATAATGATAGATCCTTTCCTTGATAGACAAGTAGGTATGTTTATCATGGTTGTAATAAGAATTTCAAACTCGTCATGTACTACCAAGAAGTATAAAAACTATGGGATCTTCTTTACTTTCTGAAAATACGAACATGTGCAGACATGGAGACAAAGACCACAAAGACTTTTCTATTGCTATCCAAATGCCCTCAAACCCCAAAGTCACACATGCATTTTTCATGTCTGATCATCAAACATAAATACTCAGTGCAATTGCAAGATATTTCTGACTATCAAGGACAACAGACGTGGAGCTCCGCTCAGAACTACTCCCCACGTGCAGCAGTAACCAGTTACCTAAATTCGGATTCACGCTACTCCAGCCGTCCACCCTACCCTTTTCCAGCCTCGCTGACTGAACAATTATATCCCTCAACTTAACTACAACAAGGATACCGGACTAAAGTTATTCAACTATCTACGTTAATTATCAGGTATTTTATTAAGACTTCGGGTCAATTCAAATTTTGTGCTGTTTTTGCCTTAACTTGAAAATTCTTTCTCCCCAAGCCTTTCATCACTAAGTTCCCTTCATTGAATTTGACAAATCGTTACACTAAACGATCTCGTGTGACAATTCAAGCAAATTAAATAACTTCTTTATCTTGCTTTGAATTCTTCTTTTTGACTCTTGTCATATTTCCAGCCTTATTTTTAACTCAATATACTTCGGCTTAACTATGGAAAATAAATCCTGTAAACAAGCGTTTAGAGCTAGAAACCGTCTTGCATCTAACGGTAACATTCTCAAGAAAAGGGTTACTGAAATTAACGTAAAATTGGATAAAGAAGCCTTGAACAACCTTAAAATAGGGCAAATTGACTTTACCAGAAACACGCGGACAAAAGAGGTGCAAACAACTCAATTAAAGTTCATTTCTACACCAGACCTCAACCTAATCAAAAAGGAAGCAGAAAAACTTAATCGTCTATCTCCAATTGAATTTAATTTATATGATAAAACCATTAATGATGAAGCACTGGACGCCACTTCACTCCAAAGCGACTCCAGTGTAAACAGTACACCAACCTCCCAATATTCCATCATGGCCGCCTCCCCTAAGAAAAAGCCAGTAGGAATCACTTTCTATAAGCCCACTTACGCCCAGGTCACCAACTCTAACGTAAACCATGTGTGCTAGCGGAAGACAAAAGCTCCCAAGGGAGTTCGCACTACGACTGAAGCACACACAATCGCTAAAGCTACCGTAGTGCACTCAAGTCGAACACCAGGGCCGTCCAAATTACTTACAGAGGAAGATTTTATATATCCCTCTCAAAACCCTAAAAAACAACCCTCCTCACCAGCCAATAGGAAATCAAAGGCATGGATAGGAATAGCTAAGGGCAAAGGACCGTTAAACCCTTAAAGAAACGATCCTCCTTAAAACACCCAAAGAAACAACAAAATCGGCAAACGACAAATCAGGCATATACGGCAAACCCACAATGTCTTCAACTTGTATCCACACTGTGTCCAACAAGTCAACCTCAGATGTGAAACATAAAAACAAAATAAACTTTCACAGACTGGATCTGACGCTCTATCGCAAGATTAAAACATCTAAATTTTGCAACTTAATCAATAACAGCTTGGCAAGAGCCATAATTAAAATTCACACAGGACAGTGCCAAATAATTAGGATGAATCAACAATATATCATTCTACATTGTTGTACTAGGGGCCAAGTCGCACAATACCTTGAAATCGAAGAGCTCTGTGGTATCCCAGTTACCGTAGAACCCCATAAACAGCTCCAAAGCTCTATTAATGTTCAAACTGACAACAAGAACCAAAAATCCAAGAAAGTCACCACCAACACAAATGATATCCCACAAAGGTGCACTTATAAATCAGTACTAAAATTAACAGGTGTATTGGGTGTACTAAACAATCAGGAGATAGAGCACAAGTTAAAGGAGGGAGGAAACCAAATTTTGAAACATTACCGCTTAGGAAACAAACAAACCAAAACAAACATCACTGTACTGGAAACATCAACCCCTCTGCCTACATTAATTAAATTAGGAAAGGTAGGTACCAGATATAGGATCGAACCATACTTAAATAAACCAAGATTTCTGCCCCAAGTGCCAACCATGGGGCCATTACAAGGCTAAATGTAAATATGAGGCCAAGTGTAATAAATACGGGGAGGGGAGGCATAAAGGGGAATATAAAAGAGATATTCCAAAATGTGCTAACTGTAGAGGCCCGCATTTACCGCAATCTCCTTCCTGTCCCTCCACAATACGGGAAAAAGCCATAGTAGGTATAATGGACACAGAATATTGCAATTATAACACAGCTAAAACCAAAATTGACAATGCCGTCATATTTAAACAAATAAAGCAACACAAACTGAACATAACAAATGATAGGTTCAATAACAACAATACCAACAAAACAAACATCAGGCTGATAAATTCCAATAACTGGGTGACGTCATCACTCGACTGAACAAATTGATTGAGGATATCAACTTTGACACTATAACACATAAAAAACTATCCTATCATCAATCAATAATGTTCGCACCCAAACTGAGCACCAGATTACAATAAACGACCCTAAAAAAAATGGCTAATTCAACTCAAAGGGACGTTATTATATGGCAATGGAATGCAAGAGGATTGTCAGGAAATATTAACGAACTTAAGCTCAAAATAATTAACTCTAGCTATAAATCTGACATCATTTGCATTCAAGAAACTAAACTTTCTGCAAATTCGAAAAAATTGCCATCAATACAAGGATACCCTCCTGGCTGTTTCCAACATCGAAAGGAAGGTCAGGGTGGTGGTCTAGCCATATTTATAAAAATACTCTACTATCTGTTACGCTACTACCTATAACATCCCAGGAAATTAGTAACACACTAATAGAAATACAATCCCTATTAGTCAATACAGGAAACCATCAATTACAAATCATAAACGTATATGACCCAGGAGGGGGTACTAAGCTTAAACATAAATTAGCGTTTAAAGAAATAACCAAAATCATTGGTACCGGGCTTGCAATTAACGACCCTAATAAAAATGGCTAATTCAACTCAAAGGGACGTTATTATATGGCAATGGAATGCAAGAGGATTGTCAGGAAATATTAACGAACTTAAGCTCAAAATAATTAACTCTAGCTATAAACCTGACATCATTTGCATTCAAGAAACTAAACTTTCTGCAAATTCGAAAAAATTGCCATCAATACAAGGATACCCTCCTGGCTGTTTCCAACATCGAAAGGAAGGTCAGGGTGGTGGTCTAGCCATATTTATAAAAATACTCTACTATCTGTTACGCTACTACCTATAACATCCCAGGAAATTAGTAACACACTAATAGAAATACAATCCCTATTAGTCAATACAGGAAACCATCAATTACAAATCATAAACGTATATGACCCAGGAGGGTCTACTAAGCTTAAACATAAATTAGCGTTTAAAGAAATAACCAAAATCATTGGTACCGGGCTTGCAATCATCTATGGAGACTTTAATGCCCATAATAAGGTATGGGGGGGAGAGGTGACGTATAGGAGGGGTACCTGGGTGGAAGAATGGATCAATGACTCCACCCTTATTATCCTTAATGATGGTGCTAAGACCAGACTTAGTCCGGTCGACGGCACCCTGTCCGCCATTGATCTCACCCAAGGCACACCCAGACTGACACAAGTGGCTAAATGGGAGGTGGAGCAATTTGACTCCATGGAGAGCGACCACTTCCGAATAATCACGACTGTACAGATCACTGTTCAGTGAGAATTCATTGATAACAAGCTCAAATATCTAATAAAGCAGTCTAAAGAAAACACTTGGCAAAAATACTGCAACACTATTAATTTTAGAACTAACTCTAAACAAGTGTGGGGTAAAATCAGGGCCATAAAGGGAAAGAACATAAATGTCACCCCACAAATCAATAATACCTGCAATCAGAAAGAACATGCTGAATCATTAGGAAAACATTTTCAAAATATGAGCAGCAATAGTGACCACACTATTGAATTCCAGAACCATAGAACTAAAACTGAAATTAACTTCTGCCATTTATTTCAAGACCAGGGACCCATAAATAAATCACTCAACAAAGATATTATCATATATGAATGGTCCCAGGCGCTCAAATCCAAACGTGAAATTTCACCTGGGGAAGATCAAATAGGTTACATAATATATAAAAACCTACCTAGCAATATGGTTATGATAATAATAAACATGCTAAACATAATTTTGCAAACAGGGGAACTACCCAAAAAATGGAAAACAGCGATAGTTATCCCCTTTTTGAAATCTAACAAAGACAGGAATAATATTAACTCATATAGACCAATTTCACTTACCAACAATATTTGCAAAATCAATGAAACAATTATCACTAACAGACTCAAACACCACCTGGAGAGCAATAACTTGATATCTCCAAACCAATGTGGTTTTACAAATAAAAGATCTACTACGGATTAATTAATTAAATTGGAGTCCGCAATTAAATTAGCATTTAATAATAAACAGAGGACTAATAGAAAATTAATTGCGTTTTTTCTAGATCTTGAAAAAGCGCTTGATCTGGTGTGGACCAAAGGATTAATAGCCAAATTAAATAAGTATGGCATTACTGGTTGCATATTTAATTGATACAAAACTTTTTAACAGAACACAAAACTATAACTAGGCTAGGGGCTACTTATTCTGAAGAACATTCCCTTGAAAATGGGACTCCCCAAGGCAGTGTCCTTAGCCCCACCCTCTTCAATCTCATGATTAATGATCTTGACTCTAATCTCGCCTCACCCTCAATAGGATTATCATAATTTGCAGATGATAGTGGACTATGGAGAGCAGGAAACCTCTCCAACCACACTCATATGGCTGAAATGAAAACAAGTCTAAATAACATTGGTTAATGGGCAGACAAATGGGAATTTAAACTGTCGCACCAAAAAAAACGGTTACGTAGCTGTACTGTTCTCACCTTATAGAAAAAAACATATTATACCCCAACCTCCAAATTCAAAATAAACAAATTAAATTCGTTAAAATAGCCAAATTGCTGGGTATGAACTACGATGAACACCTAACGTGGGTATCTCATATTGATGACCTAGCTAAAAGATGCAATCTTGACTTAAACTTACTTAAAAGACTCAAAGGAACCCAGTCGGGTGCTAGCCAAGAAACAATAATGACTCTATATAGGGCCTTTATTAGATCTAAACTCGACTATGGATGCCAAACTTACAACACGGCCTCCATAACCTAACTTAATAGATTAGATAAAATACAGAGGACAGCCTTTCTCATGACAACTGGGGCATTACCATATACATCTACAGCAGAGTTGCAGGTCTTAACAGGAGAACCGCCATTACAGCTTCAAAGGCAGGAACTCATGTTGAGATACGCAACTCGACTGTCCACCCACAATAAAACACACCCCACTCTAGTAGCTGCCAAGAAATACAATGTTCATTTTAGGAAAACTCTTATAAATAAGTAATCTGTTGGCAAAATAGTACATGAATTAAATCTTCAAATCCCAGTAGATATATTCCAAGTGAAAACTAACCAAATATTTGATAAAGAACCTTGGAATAATACATCAATTAAAGTAAACATCTCCCTTATAGACAAAGGTAAAAAGTAAAATCAACAACATTATTTAAAAACAGTTGTAATGGAACTAATCAACAACCAATATAAAACTATACTCATATATTCACGGATGGTTCCAAAATTAACAACCCCTTTAAATTAGCTGCGGGTTGGATCATTGCAGCACTCAATATCAAAATGGGCAGCCGCCTACTGGATCACTGCTCCATTTACACAGCTGAATTCTGGGCCATCCTGGAATCTTTAAAATGGATACTAGAAAATAAACCAGATAAGACCTTGATTATTAATGATTCACTAACTGTCCTAAAATCAATACAGTGCAATAATACTAAATCAAGAGAAAACTTTCTTAATCAAATTAACCAAATAATTAAAATATTCGATACTCAAAACATAACAGTTGAATTTCTATGGATACCATCTCACATCGACATAAAAGGCAATTAATTAGCTGACCAATTAGCCAAGAGTAATCTCACTGGACCTAAGTACATGCCACTAAAGTATAGTCCAACAGAAATTAACAATTTAATCTATACACTGATAAATCAAAAGTGGCAAACGGATTGGAACCATAATAAACAAGGGAGATTTTTACATAGTATTGTCAAAGACGTCAATAGAAATATCCTGATATCCAGGTGCATCAGTTATGAACAATTTAAAATAAATAGGAAAAACAGAATTAGTTAATAGTTTTGGAAAATATATAGGACCTTCTCCGCACAACATCAACTGGTTCCACTGTAACGTACCGGAAGATATGTACCAAATATTTAATATCTGTAACAATACGCAAAAGATGGAGACCTATTTATAACTTAAACAATTAGAACTTGCCGCACCAAGTACATATCCTGAAATAATTCAATTATGCAACAAAAACCCTCAAAGAACATACTATAATATAATTGATTTTCTTACAACTACAGGGCTAATGGATAGAATATAAGTATAACACCATATCATCCATAAATGAAATGAATGTTTTACTGGTACCTAAATATGCATAGAAAATAAAATATTGTTCTAAGGGGAGGGAAGCGTACGGGGCCAAAAAGGATTCGTTACCCTTACGGGAGCCCACCTACACTACGCTGGTTATAACGTTCCCATGGAGGCTCCAGAGCAGCCTAACCTAATGGAAAATAATATCGTTACGAGGGATGGAAGCGAACGGGGCCAAATGACACTCGTTATGCATTAAGAGAGCCCACCTACACTACGCTGGGTATTACGTTCTCATGGCGGCTCCAAGGCAACCAAACCTAATGGAATGATAAAATAACATGGAACAATAAAAGTAAACCTAAAATAAAAGAAATACATAAAGGTATAAACGTCAAAAGTTATATTAACTACTAGGTATACAATCAATAAAGCAAGCGTTTTACCTCTTTTCTTCTCTTATGCTTTTAATTCTTTCTTCTATATAACCCCATTGGCAACATCTCATAACTAAGTTTAATATTACGAAGGTATTATAGGCCCCTACAAATGCGATACCGCTGTGGTTAAAGTATAACCACTAACACGCGCCCCTAACTATGGTCCCAACTAGAGTGTATGAGGTAGTCTCAAAACCAAGACTATCAGGTCCAGCGACACAATGTTGCAACTAAAAACCTCATCATATATGCATAGGTTATGACCCCAAATTAGATCTTATAAGGTAGTCTCAAACCCAAGACTATCAGGCCCAGCAACACAAGGTTGCAACCAAAAATATGCTAATTTAAAAAATGACCTCAAATTCATACATTATAAAGATAGTTAACCCCAAAACTATCAGGCCTTGCAGTAACTTAATAACATAATGCATTAACTAAATATGTAAATAGCTGTCATATGGGGTTATATATTCTACACAAAACAACACAAAAAAATTCTAAATTGATAGGGAAAAATACGGAAGAAAATTGACGAGGAAGCAAGGATGTTTAGAGTGAGAATCCAAAACAAGACACCCAAGATGTATACAGGGAATCATCGAGTGAGTACAGGGTCAAACAAGACACTCAAGAAGTATACAGGGACCAACCACAGGAGCAGAGGGATAATCGGTCACTAACAAGTGATCATGAGATTCTCCAGGGAAAAAAAGTCCTTTTTAGGGCTATTGTCTTTCATTGTTTTAATAGGGTTTTCCACTTGGTTACGGAACCCTCCTTGACAAGCTCTATAAAAAAGGCTAACTTGATCATTTTCGGACCCACCGCTCAAAATTAACAATCTAAACCTCTCTGACAGTGGCTACCTTTCAAATGACGTTTAGTCATATTAGCAAAAAAAAATTTTTAGGGACATATAAGATATACACTTTTGTACTAGAAGATTGGCATATATAGGAACGTAATTTAATTCTTCAACTCTACCATTTGATGAATTGCATCCGTGGCTTACACAATTTTGGCATAGGGAAATCCTCTAGAAAAACAGGATTGAATTTGAAATAAGCTTACGTACTTTCGATTGCTTGATAGGTTGAGTGCGTGATGGGTCTATTCCCATTTACCCAGGTCTAACATTCATATCATTAGCCCCTTTTTAGGGGTATGATATGACGAGCAAATTAAATAGCGCACTCTGTGCGCATAAACGCCAGGACGATGTGGCACCATTCCATCTTCCTGGATAAATTAAATCACTGCCATGTAAATAAATGGCAGTGCAAAATAGTGAACATATGACCCTAGTGTCCGGTTTCACTTTAAATCCAACTATTCATTCATGCAAGATATTTCCCAACATGGCAATTTTTAAAATGATGGTATGCTAAACAATTAAAAAACGTTGACATCTACGTGATGTTTTAATGTTGTATTTAATCTAAATAATATTCTTCAAACGTTATATATATATTGTAAGTGCTGTACCGAACATTCGCTTTGTATTCACTTTTGGAGCCGAATAGCTAATCGGTATTCAGCTAAACAGTAGCGGTCGGACTGAATACGAATAACGATCATGTGACATCTGGTTCTGCATATGCGGCTGCTACAGCTCGTGGACTGATGTAACTCTCTCATTAAGATAATATATGCTGTGATTGCAGCCAGGCATTATCTACTGCCTGGAGCGCGGTACTGCAGTAGATTACGAACATGCGAAATTCTTCCAAAAGTGTGTCACGTGGTTATTCCATCACACACGAAACCAAACTCAGCAGCTGTAAATATGGCGTCAACAGATAAAAATCGACTATCAAGAATGAACACTGACGTGCCCAGTACTTCTGGAAGTACACATTATCAGAAGTTGCACAGTAATTGCAGTGAACAGGTTTGTATTTCAATTTCTGGAAAAGTTTACACAAATGTATACAGGGTTCGTACGGTCTTTGAAGGTCTTTGAGAGTTTGGGAAAATCGAGGTAGCATTTTCAAGGCCTTGAAAGTTTGGGAAAATGGAGCATATTACCCTGAGGTCTTTAAAAGTCTTTGAAAATTGAAATAAACCACAATTTTTTAAATTCCTTTCCAGAATCACAAAAAAAAATATCCGAGGTTGTTGGATTCGGATGTAATCTAGTTATCCTGGTTTCTTTCTGTTGATGGTCCGTTCAGTTTAATTGCCGCCGCAAAAACAAAAGAGGCTTTATTTGACCATCCAAAGTTGGCCTCGGCGGGGACTTCAATCGCACATGCACTCACTGTATATTATAGACGTACCAAATAGTTGCCAATTTAAATTATCATCGCATCCGTATCCCCCTCCACTCCCCAAACAAATGGATGGACTATTAAAGAAACCAAAATGAGAATCTCTTCATAGCGGTTTGAAAGAGGAAAGGTTTTAGAATTCTTGTGAATACTCTTTACCATGGATTTGTTTGTTCTTGTCTAAAACGTATATAATTTATAACAATTGGAATCATCCTTTAAAACACCACACATCTGGAAAGACTATAAGTACTGCCGCCATGTATATAATTTACGTAAAGCTGTTCGTAGGCGGTCGCATACCTCGTAACATGAGATACGTAATTATAATATACGTATTACACCGGTATTTTGAAATTTGTAAGTCATTGTTGTTAAAATTGGTATAAGGCTACACTATTCCAGTTACACAACTGCTAAAATAAAAATGTTTGAATACATATTCAGTAAATATCATTGGTGGAAAGTTTGTATTGTCGCCCAGTAATTGCACCTTTTCAATAATTAAGTCAGTTAAATGACATATCAAATTAAATTGATGAATTAAAGAAGATTCAAGCTTCATATTTTTTTATAAGCTTTATTTAGTATCAGCAGTATATAATACAGTATTTGGGGTAAAGGTAAATTCTATGTACATCAAAGAAAAGGAATAACAGACTCAGACTAGTATACAAAAATATAGCCCTGTTTTATGATCTTTTCCAGTGATAGTAATCACATTAATTATCAATAAAAGAAGGTAAACTAATTTTTGTGCCAAGATCAATTAGTTGCTTGATAAAATATATATTTTTAAATTGTCAATCCAAGATTAAGAGTCGCACATTATTTGATTTGAATATAAAACTCTGCCAGCCACTGAAAATACCTAGAAATTAATGAGACATATGATTTTAATGTCATATTTATATCAAAGACAAGACTTAATGTTTGTTCTATGTTGATCTTGCTTTAGTTTAGCATCAGTTTCCATAGCCCAAGTGGGGATATGAAATTAGTTAATTTGGTTGGAACTTTTAAGGCATGCTCCAGGGGTTATGCTAAAGTCTCTCTCTCTCTCTCTCTCTCTCTCTCTCTCTCTCTCTCTCTCTCTCTCTCTCTCTCTCTCTCTCCATACATCCATAGATATGTTCAAAGATTGCATACAGTGTCAATAGACAGTAGCATAGTGGTTAGAGCATTTGCATTGTATGCGTGATGTCAGAGATTCAAACCCCAGCCGAGGTATACAAAAGACTTATAAACATGGCACTAACAGCTGCCTCACTTGGCATTCAGAATTTAAAGGCTGGTGTTAGGAACGGTCGGACTGGTGTCAGACATCGTAGTGATATGACTGAAAACATGTACAAGCTATTGTTACAAAAAATAATAAACACTCATGAACAGTGTCATTATATAAATGTGGCCATACTGTATTTTTTAATTGGTTAGGTTAAATCAATACAAGTCATGCAAACTTTCTTCTGTACCCTCCATTTTATTAAGGATATTATTTTCTTGCAGGAGCTTGTCATGGGTGTTCCATCAGACCGACCAGAACTTGATATATACACAGCAACAATGCAGCAAAGCAAAGGTAGTTCTCTATTAGGTAGTTCTTCATTATATAAATGTGGCCATACTGTATTTTTTAATTGGTTAGGTTAAATCAATACAAGTCATGCAAACTTCCTTCTGTACCCTCCATTTTATTAAGGATATTATTTTCTTGCAGGATCTTGTCATGGGTGTTCCATCAGACCGACCAGAACTTGATATATACACAGTAACAATGCAGCAAAGCAAAGGTAGTTCTCTATGTGTGCATTGCTTATCCATTTCCATATGACTACTAGAAATGTTTTAAATTACTATATTTGCCGATTATCCTCCATAACAATTCTATAGTGCTTTCGCTAGGTTTTAGTTTCTTGCCTGTTAAAGGCTGAAAGATTAGTTTCTGTTGTTGTATCTTCACAAAAGACACTTCAAATATTGTTCAAAGTGGAGAGGTGAATGAGTTGTTACTATGATGAAATGTCCATCAATGCATACAGTGTCCAAGAAAATGTTTCTAAAATTAATATATATGCTAGATTATTGTATGCTTATAATTAACTAACTTAAAAGTGGTATCCAATTCCTCAAATCTCCAGGTGTTTTACACAATTTGAAAGTTACGAATGTATTGGAAACTAATAGTGAAGACCAGAACTTGAGAGAATATTACATCTTTTTTTGACAATACATATAATCATTTAAGGAGCTGTAACTGATTTAAACAATTATGCCAAAGCAGTGTTTTGTAGTCAAATCTTTCCTAATAGTTGCAATCTTAGTGTTTTAATACCAGTAGTTCAGTCCTTTGCAGGCCTGTTATGGATTGATTATTTCACAATAGTACTTTGGTGACTTTTTGATTTCATCCCCCAACATAACAAATGTTGACAAAAGATGTATAAATGGATTCTATCTTGCCATCTGTGCATTAGACTGTCAAACACATTTTTAATTTAAGAGCAGCATTTCCAAGCAATTCAAAATATTTTTTATAAAACTTATTAGACTTATTAAGCTGCTGGTTCTGATGTGCCTTTTGCTATTCATAATTCTTTTTGAATATTTGTAAAATAAATATTCCATGTGCTTGTCCATCTATCTAATATCCATACATTTATTTGTCTGATCACAAATCATAATGTGCTTTAATACAGACTGTCAGTGTTTTTAATCTGTATGGCCTGCATTAATTACATAAGACGTAAGCAACATAAAGAACCTTTATTATCCATAACAGAATGGTATTTTTGAGCTAGTTCACCATCACACTTGACCAAATTTGTCTGCTATGTAAGCGTTATACATTGTCATGGACTTGAGACTGTTAACTACTATTTAATTGGATTTTGTTTAAACCACGTGCAATGCATAAACTGCTGTTTCTGGTTGATATTCCAAACTAAGTGTTAATGTAAGTAAATATATTTTGTTACAATAAAAAAGTTGAAAGGGCAGTCAGTGATAAATTGATCAAGATAACTATCCAACAGCACATCCAGAATGGAACCTACATTTATTTTCACACGTTAGTTCATGAAATAAATATATCAATATTTGTATTATTATTTATGACAAGTTATATACCACTCCCTGACAACTTGCAAACCCACTTATAACAATGTATATGGTGTGGATCCTGATTTCTCCTCCAAATAAAATATTTTGTAAATATCTTTCAAACACTGCTGACCGTGAATAAATTACGAAAATAATTAGTAAATAAAACCTTTATACGTTTCTCGTTTTATCATCAACAAATATTGATTAATGCCCGTAAAGATAGATTCCATATTGTGAAAGTTGCAAGTTCTAAATAAGACATCACATATTATGCTATGATTTTTTGTTGATAAAGAGTCATCAATACATTGTAAAAAAACAGTCTCATGAAATTGCGATCAATAAAAAAACATCTGGTAAATGCTAACAGATGGCAACAGAATGAAATAAACAACATTTGTCAAGCATATCACAACCGGAATTGATTATTGCGTTCTAATTTATATTGTATAAAATTTGTAGACCCATTATATTCATGTTGGTAATGATTAACTCTTGTTTTGGGGTTTTCATTTTACTTCTACCGCAATCAAATCTATCGGTTGATCGACATTGTTTCTCGAAAAGAGAGTTGATCTTTTGTATTAAAAAAATAAGTCTAATTTGGATCAAACAATACAACTAGAATGTATCTAATTCAACACAAACATTAGTGACGTAGTACACAATGTGTGAAGTGGTACATATGTTAAGCGAACGAAAACCATATGGAAAAATGTTTTCGATGTTCTCCTCAACATACATGTACTGTACTTTATCCTGAAATTAATGTTACTCTATGAGGAAAAAATAAATTACACCAATATGAAGAAATATTTATTCACAGTTAATCTCACCACAATTATTAAGTGAGTATTCAACACTCCGCTCTTCCACCCCCCCCCCCCCCTTGTCATTGTGTTGAACCTTTTATTGTTTTGTTTTTATTATAGGTCCCACGATACCTCATGCTTCACTTAGAGTGCGGTCCATGTTTTTGGACCCCGATGTGCACCCCGATGTTTTTTGACCCCGATGTGCACCCCGATGTGCATTAATTATCGAGGGATAAGTTTATTGTCTTTTTGTTCACAAATGTTTCATCTTCATAATAATTGTAGTAAATGCATATCGCTTAATTTCATTGATCGCTTAATTGCATAGCAACAGTATGGTCCCATTTCTCCTTCATGAATATGCATGAATTCTGCTTAAATGGATTCTCCTGTCTCCATTAATAAATTATATGCATAGCTTGGGTTCCGTCCCAAAGTTATGTATATAAATGGAGTTGATTACATATCCATTTATCTTCTGTCAGTCTTGTCAGGTTGGTAGATAAGCTATACATATGTAGAACTAATAATATATTTAAATATTTCTATGAGATAATGCTGAAGTAAACATTTGTGTGCAGTGTCTCAGAAATAACACAAACTGGGATTAATATATAGGATCTTTTAATTTTGTGTTTACAGAGTGGACACTCAACCTCAGACGTAACATGGAATTATGTCATGCTTCAGTGACTCGGCAATCAGTTGTTTGCCATCTTCTTCAAAAGACAACTTCACCACAAAGAAACAGTTTACATGTTCCTTTTGGAGAAGAGTATGATGGACATGGCAATATCAGGATTGTCAGAAGGCTGTATATATAGTGTTGTATTTCGCCAGGGACATCTGAACTATTTACGATTTTTTGAAAGTGACATCTTCAGTGGATTCTTTAAAAGCAAAGGTAATCACATCATCATAACATGATAGCTATATTTGAGACTCACTGAAGCAATTGCTCATGCTTTTTGGGACATTCAAACTGGATGGTTAACTGGTGATCAAAGCACAGAGTGCACTGTGCTTATATTTGTAGGCATTTGTCAAATTCTATTTATATACATCTCTTTTTAATTGCATTTTCTTTTTTCTGACCTATGACCACCTTGCAGGAACCACACTGGAAGGGTAAAAACATATCTATAAAAGTATAAAAATATATGTTGATATATCAGTATGTATATATGTATAACATCGTTAACTTTTCATTCAGAAGTAGTAGAGCTGATAAGTCACTGTCTGCATGATTTGTTGATCTCCAGAATTGAGTCACATTATTTTACCTGTAAATCCTTCTCTTTCAATGTTTGGAAATTCTGAAACAGACGCGCAAATGTGGTAGAAATAAGGATTTGTTTTGGGAAAACATATTTTCATTGGATGACATCAAAGCAGCTGAAAAAGAGTAGTTTAACTTGCTTGCCAAGAAACGCAAAAAGATGCCAGAGCCAGGTTTGTGCATTATCCAATGCTTTTATTCTTCAGATAGTTGGCTTTATAGTTGACGTGTTTAGACGCCACCAAATCATCTATCTTAAAACCAAACTTTGAACAAAACAAAATTGATAACAAGATATGTGAAATGTGAACAGAAGATTGTGTTTAATATTTCACAGTGCAGTTAATTTTATATTTTGTAGTGTTTGCTGCCAATGTATTATACACTTATCAACTCTTACTTCAAGAATACAGCTTAAACAGCAGAATGTATTGTAGTGTCCATAAGACTAGTACATCATTTGGATGTCAATTAATTATTATTTTGAGGTTTATATGAGATAACAAAGTAGAACACATTATCTTATGAGTAGTAAAAATGGAAAACATGTCATTTTATAAACAAAAGTCAGCCAGACACCACAATGTCAACAACATCAAAGCCGTTTAACCAGACCTTCAAATTGTTAAATATTAAGCAGCTACAGGAATGAAACAAGTATGATAAAGTGAATGACATCCACATAATGCACTAAACATGCAAACAAAATTTGCATCATTCAACCCAGTAATACCTTTATACATTATGTACATGTTACTAAAATTGAACATCTATGCCTTGTATATTTTGCCATGTATATAACTTAGTTCTTTTGACCGAGGGTATGGATTTTAGTGCATGCTGGCAAGTAGAACCTACATTTGATGATCTATAATTGACAAGTTAAACACCATATCATGTATGCTAATAGTGTTTTTTGTTTCATTACAGAGCCAAAGAAATTACCATCCACAATAAGAAGGTAATCTCAAATACTGTTCCAAAACAAAAACAGTATTAGAAAGTCCTTAGATCATCTTTTTCATCACGTACAAACAATTTTTTTCAAAGAAAATAATTTTGAGTGTATGGGGGTGATGTTCTACATAGAGAAGAAAAATAGCTAGAAAGACAGTCAAGCAGAGTGCGAAGTAAGTATTAAGAAGAAATACAGGAAATCATTATTACCTTTGCCACCAGTCTTTCTATTTCTATCTGTAAGTTTCCTTTGTTCTAAATCTGTACGTACCTATATCATAATGATGTCACGGTGGGGATCACTAAAATATATACATGTGCAATGTATTATAGGTGTGCTGTATTATCTGTATATATGTTTCCTTCGGTATTAAATTTGTGTTACGTATGACAGCATTCTTTCACTGTACCGGCACTTCTGTATTTTCCCTCAGTAAAGAAATAATGGAATAACTCGAATAATCTGTTAAATAAATCAATGATAATCCAATTTTGAAACCTGTATACAAGCCCCATGATAACCGTGAGAAAAGAAATTGTTCACCTATGTTTGTTCCCAGTTGGATTTATTTGTCTAAGATAGCCAGAATAACAGATTTGTGAGATAATAACCACGAAATCAACCCTTTCGTTTAGTTTTCCTTTATTCATTCACGTAGGTGATACTGTATTCTTCTATCACAGATCTAGTCTCATTTTAAAACAATAAGCGCTTAAGGAAGTGCATGACCTTCTATAACTTAGTATGATATTAAGTCTAGTCTACGCCTCGTCTTTTATACAGATCACCTAAAATAGTTGTCTAAATACCACTTGCTGGCGGCAGTATTGTTGACGTTACAAGCTGGACGTTCTCTGTGATTGCTTTCAAATAAAATATTGTTGAGTTACAATAAGCTTTGCAATGAATTAAATCAATGTCACAATGAGCCGATTCGGTAGAAAGTTGCAAGAGGTAGTTTTGTAAATGTGTGCAAGGCTATGGTGTGACTTGTTTCAGCTCTTAATGCTTATTAATTAAAGATATGGATATATTTGTGAAACAGGTCCTTTATGCTTCTGTTGTTCTTCAAATTGGTGTAAGGTATTTACACTCCACAATTTGCTTCGTATGTACTTTCTAAACTACCAGTATTCGGATAGATAGTAAACACGTGTGTTCGAGACACTTAGAATATGTCAAAAACAGCTTGGATGACAACTTGTTTTTAATTAAATTTGCCTATGGAGCACATACTGTGTTTCAGAATTACCATCTTGGAAATGAGCGTGTGTTTGCACCGTGAGCAACACATGGTGTCCAAAATGACCTTTGGACGTTACATTGCAGGTATAAATTTGAGATTGAGGTGCATAAACTCCTGCTATAACTGCGGTTGATTTATCTGGTCAAGTGGATACTATTCATATGCTTTATTTTAATATGTGTATTAAACAAATTGACCTTTGTATTTTTTTTTATGACTTTTTTATAATAGATTATTGATTGTGGCATTAAATTTAAATTAGCATCTGGACCCTGAGAGGAAAATTTTGAATAAATTGAATCACTGTCACAACGTTGCACGTATGATCAATTAACCTATCCAAACTTTTAAAACAGTTGAATTGTTGATTTTATATACTGG
Source organism: Unio delphinus (assembly GCA_029339505.1). Lineage (NCBI taxonomy): Eukaryota > Metazoa > Mollusca > Bivalvia > Unionida > Unionidae > Unio > Unio delphinus. The sequence goes on along the minus strand of JAQISU010000184.1, from coordinate 368,013 downwards.
CAAATATACTTCATTGAATCCTGTAACACACGATAACCCGACTTTCAGACCGGGCATGGACGTCGAGTAAATTACTTCTACAGCTTTGATTTTACTCGCTCAATGCAAACGGTTAATGGAATGTTTATCTAAACAATCCACACACACGCACCTCTAACCTCCTCTTCCCCTCCACACACACGAGCACCCAAGCAACCGCATACTTTATAGACCAACAGGATGATTTTTCCTTTCTCTTTCTTTTTATCGATTTATATCTTTTTTTAAAAATTATTATACAAATAGATGAACTTCCAAGTGTACATAAGTTTTCAGTTTAAAATTAGTACCTATTTTCCGCAAGAACCGCTCCGGTGGCCTAGTGGTTAGAGCGTCCGCCGCGGAAGCGGGCGGTCGTGGATTTGATTCCCGGCCGAGTCATACCAAAGACTTCCCGAAATGACACTAACAACTGCCTCGCTCAGTGCTCAGCTTTAAGAGATTAGTGTTAGAACCGGTCGGCCTGGTGTCAGGATAATGCGACTGGATGCTACATGTCTGCGTCATGATGCCACATTGCTTAACCTCACTATAAACTGCTTCACTGCAGACATCGTAGCGACATGATTAAAACATTGTTACAGCTACGTTACAAATCCTAATGAAACGAACAAACTTACAAACATCCACATTTCCAGCTTGTCCCTAAAATTATGAAGGAATAAAAAACGTTTTTGGGTGTAAGGGTGTAAAAAGCAGTTAACAGTTGTTAAATATCACTATCTGACACAAAATACGTGAGCAAATGAATATTAATCCTATTTTTATCGAATGATACAAAGATGTAAACATTGTTTTAAATATTTAAATAAAAGTAAATTGTACAATTATCTTTATCTCCGTAAACATAATATGAAAATCTTGCTGCCACTGACCAGAATTGTAACATATTATGTGACTCAGTTTTGTTGCTATGGAAATCACTTCTTCGTTCTCTTTACTATGGAAATCACTTCTTCATTTTCATTCGTGTGACTCTCACAAACATGATATACTGCTTAAAGTGTAGGATCAGTTGGTGATACTTGTCCAGCTAACAAACCCCACATCCACCATAGGTCAGTTTCTCAACCATTATATTTTTCTTCTTTATTTCTTTCTTCTCTGTGACCAACGGTCAATGAGATACAAATGTTGCAAGTAGTCTGTGGAATATTGGAGAAGGTAGAGACTTTTCCGTGAAGACATAGCACAGAACTGATGAGCTCTTTCTCTGAGGATGTAACACATGACAAATAACCTCGTTTGGAATATATTGTAGAAGCATGGGGCAAGATAATATTTCTACTCCTGAGTAATATATGGATTGGAATTAATTCAGTTTACATTTGACAGCAATGAAATGTGTATTCCATTTTCATTTGATAAGACGTAGTATAACTATATGTGCATATACACATAGACAATAAACTAAACTCAGTTCAAAAATATATTTTCTTTGCGTGTGGGCGGAATACCTGTCCTTAGTTGCAATCTAATAGAAACGTGCCAGTAACAAACTTTGTTCAGGACAACTAGCATCAATTTCTCAAAAATGTCGCGCCTTGAACAAGCATAAACTTCTATCATTGATTTCAAAATTTTATTTTATTATTTTGACGTTAATGCACCAAACGTTCATTACCGTATCCCGAAACTACACATCATACCTGTTTGCATGATTACAGTTTTAGCTGTCATTTATCAATTTGAAGATATCTCTTAATAGTGCCCTTTTTTACTGATTTTATTGTAATATTTGTTAACCAACATTACATGGCCTAATATTAATTATTTATAGCAATTAATACAAAATTCTCAATTAGTATACACGTGATTATTTTAGACAGAGACGAAAATGTGACATAATTGTCTCTCATATTTTTGATACATTAAGCATTGAATTATACTATATTTTATGTTTATGTGCTAAACGTAACATTTACAAATGTTCAAATACATTTCAGATGCTACCTGCAGCATCTAATTTTGTTTAGAAAATGCTACAAAATTGACAGATTTTGTTCACAACAAATACTTGAATTTTACTAGATACAAAATTAATTAATTTATTAGATACTTATTCAGAAAACATTATGTTCATTAATGAAGACCAATTCTAATCACTTTGGCAGTATTTGAGGAACAAATTATTCAGGAAATATAACAAATGAAAATACCCTTCACTAGAAACAATTGCTTGATAAAGTGATTAGTGAGATGCAAAATTGTGTGACCTATTTTCCTTGGGGAGATGCACAATCAAGCCAAAATATTATTCTAACTTTCAATCTAGATAATATTCTTATAGCTACTGGGTATAAATGGCGGCTGAGCTGTAAACAAAACGTATTAAAGGTAACAAATTTGGTTAAAGTGACCAATTGTTTCCTTTGGGGATTTATAATGGTATCAAATGCATCGTGACCAACTTTATCTTTTTGAAACACTTTATGTAAATTTACTTTTTCTTCAAATATTGTTCAATACTTGCATTAAAAAATCAAAACAGCTCCATGCATGTATTATTAAAATAGCTCTTTATGGATTATTTACCTGATCAACCATGAATGAAATAAAATTAAACGAAATGGTTACTATACAGTAACTCTCTATATTTGACATCTATGGTTATGAAATGTTGTGTGTTACTTTAGGTAAGGTAAAATCCTATCAATATTGGGGATCTAAAGATACTGGTTAAGGCCAATGAGACTGAAGAAACAAATTTGTGTTTACACCTTAATAAAAAGTGAAGACCAAATGTCAAGAGCTCATTTTCTGAATGGCTGACATTTGGAGTAGGAAGAAAACTATGCACCTGAGATCAAGTGGTCTGGGGATTGGTCACTGTGACTGAGAAAACATCTATGGTTTCTCATGCGATGAAATGATGGGTATGTATGTATGTATGTATGTATGTATGTATGTATGTATGTATGTATGTATGTATGTATGTATGTATGTATGTGTGTGTGTGTGTGTGTGTGTGTGTGTGTGTGTGTGTGTGTGTGTGTATGTATGTATGTATGTATGTATGTATGTATGTATCTATGTATGTACGTACGTACGTACGTACGTACGTACGTATGTATGTATGTATGTATGTATGTAATGTTTCGGTCATTTACGTTTCTTTTTTGCTTTATAGAATTCAGAATAAAGAACGTCTTCATCAAACAAAGCCATGAAGGATTATGGAACACATATAAAACATTTTTTATCGCATTGACTTGATAACCCGATTAGGGATGTGTACATCTTTGTTGTAGTTCGTGTTGCTGAATGGTTTAACGCCTTTTTTCAGCACAAGATAGGCGATACAAGGCGGCCAGTATTAATGGTGGTGGATAAACCCGGGACACTAATGTTTTCGATACACACTGTAACGTTAAATGACAACGTTCGAAACCTTTATTTGACTAACCCTATTTACATACCCTCATTTAAGACTTTGTTCTGGTCGTCAAGTTAAAAAGACACTGTTTCAAAACTTTATTGACTACCCTTCCCAAAATATTTTATCTACTATGTGAATAATTTATGTGACGATACAAACTGTAATGTATATGACAATGAAAACTGACTGATGTGACTATGAAAATTATAATTTATGTGACCATGCAAACTTTATTTGTTGTGAATATGCAAACTGGAATATGTGACTATGCAAACTTTTATTTATGTTACTGATTGTAAAGAATACATCCTTTCCTAGTGTTTGTTTTATCACAATCATTATCATCATAATAAATAGTACATCTCTTAAAAGTATCATATTTTCTTGTGTGGTCTTTTTACGCAAAAGTTATGTGTACTGTCTGTTATACAGTTCGTACAATGATAACAATAAGGACCGTTTTTACACAGTAATTAAATGTAATTTCTATTACGTTAACCTAAAAACAAAACTATTCGTTCTCATCTTAAGCATCGTATCCTAATGCAAATTTATCTTAAATAGAGATTGATTGTGGAAGGCACAGTTAATATAGTACAATCATATTGCTACTTGCAGGGCAAGTAGCAAACCAAACATGATACAATGAAATGTCCCTATACCAACAAAAGTATTGCAAGCTTGATAAGGATAAAACTTTTATCGTTTCGATTCAGTTACAATGCAAATAGCCTTTACATTATTGAAAGCTTCTCCATCTTTAAAATCCAAATAGGATATATAGCCCATGTATATGTAAATGACTTTCTCAACACCTAAAAACATGCAACCAATAATGGATATAGAGCCGTTATGTTTCTTTAAAGAATCATTTCTTGATTTTAATACCACTTTAGCGACGTGGTTTGTGGGCTTTACCATTATTTTAAAAAATCATTTCTTTGGTTATAATACCACTTTACGGACGTGGTTTGCGGGCTTTACTATAACTTTAAAGAATCAGTTCTTGGGCTATAATACCACTTTAGTGACTTGGTTCGCGCGTTTTACTACTACTTTAAAGAATCGGTTCACAGACTAAATAAATTCAAAACGATTCAACTACAAATGTTGAAAGGTTGAGCAGATCCTTTATCAAACGTGTTCTTCTTATGCTTTTGTCTCTTGAAAAGATTGGACTGGAAACTTTAAAGTTATTGTTCTTCGTGTATTCACATATTTTAAAATCTTAAACACTTGTCATTGACATGCCACCCATTATTTAATTGAAATGTGTTAACTGTTTCAATCAAAAAGAGAGAAGTCAACCGGAATGTATTGGTATTATATTATGTCAATGCCGAACCTTGGCTTATCTTCCTAGCATAGTTAAATCATAAAGGACATTGAAAAATGATTTTAAAGGAATCCCCAACAGAGAGAACAAATGATCTTCACCCGTGCTTCTTTGTAGTTTAAAATATATTGATTGAGAGGTCTTTTATCCATTACAATATTTTTGTATAGAGTTCATGAGGTATAACAGAAATTTAGCATATAGTTGTGTATCGTTCTCATTAGAAAATGCAGGAATACTTGTTTTTAGTCTGACAATTGTGTCTTTTTGAAATATAATCTCTAAATTATGCAGCTAATCTGTCATGGCGATGTCTTCTGTTGTTTATGAACAATAGCACAACTTTTAACTTTCAAATAGCAAAATTTTATATTGAAATCAAAATTGTTTAATAAGAGGAATGCAAACAAATGTTTTAATTATTCCTCGCATCCATGATTTATTTCGAAAATCATTTTTATGTATACAATATTCTTCGCCACATATCCATGGCATATTAAAAAAATATCTTTTCAGTGCATAAATCATTATTTGCTACATATCAATGTCACATTTTCAAGTCCTTTTTATAGGCAACGTTTCGCCCAGTGTTTGTAAATATAGTTTCCATATATTCTGCAATACAACAAAAGCAACAACAAAACTAGTTAGGCTATTTAAATTAATTTAATGAAACAAACGAAAATGTAACGGATGCTTACTTTTTTTATGGAGCACTTAAACGACACATTCCTTTTGACAAGGTATTTAAAGATTAAATAAATAAAAATTGCATCAAACATCAGAACGTGTTCTACTGCAATCAAATTAGAAATACAGAGAGATTTTAAAATACAACATAGACACTAACGCAGAAAATTGTATAGAATATATTAGAGAACTGCTTTGTTAAGTTTATTATAAATTTAACACATACATTTGTCTCGTCTAACTAAAAATGTATATGCTCTTCAATGATAGACACTTTTGAGAATTAAATTATTTTTCTTGTAAATAAATTCAACTGATTAATAGAAACAAATACATAAAAGTTGAAGACTTTTTAACTTAGCACTGTCACTGTAGTGCATAAAAGTACGTGTCGAAAGTGGAGCGTCCCCGGCTTATATTGTTTAATATATATTCTGCATTGCAACAAAAGCAACAAAGGCATTTAAAGATCTAATAAATAAATACTGCTTCTGCGATATCGATTTTACCGACTTTTAAAGACCGATGCAAACAGTAAGGAGAGAGAAAGAGATTGAGAGAGAATAAAAGAGAGAGAGAGAGAGAGAGAGAGACAGAGAGAGAGAGAGAGAGAGAGAGACAGAGAGACAGAGAGAGAGACAGAGGCAGAAACAGACTGACAGACATACAGACAGACAGTCAGACAAACAGAGAGACAGAGACAGAGAGAGATAAACGGACAGACAGAGAGACAGAGAGAGAGACAGAGAGACCGAAAGAGAGAGACAGACAGATAGACAGAGAGAGAGTCGCTTTGTTACGTCTGACGTGGCTTACTGTTGATTTTCGTGGCATTGTACATCTTTAGCTAGCGTTGTTCTGCTATTAAGTTGCTGTTCTTATTCTTTGTGTAGAGTAGAGTGTATATGTTCATACGTATATTTGGTTTGATTCGGACGAAGCATATCAAAGAAATACAGAAATGGTTCTAACAGCTGCCTTGCTTGGCTGTTATCATTAAGACGTTATTGTATGGCCTGGTAGGCCTGGTGTATGGATAATGTGACGGGGTGGGAAATCAATCTACACGCATGAAGCATGATGCCCTAATGCTAGTCATCGCTGTAAACCACAATGCAGACATCGTAGCGATATGACAGAAACATTATTAAAGCTACTTTGAAAATCTAAATTACACACACCTTCCCGATTTAGGTCCAACCTTTAATCAGGTACAGTACTTTGCCTTAGATAGGTCCGACCCCGACTTAATTACCATCCTTGTCCCCATACATCGATTAATTTACCATCCCTAGCCTCTTTTATGTCAAACATTGAACTAACTACATTCCTTAGTCTCATTTAATTCCAGCCTTGTATCAACTACTCCTTAGATTCAGTAATGGCAACCCTCCTTTGCTTGGCATAATTCAAATATTAACTCTACAACATTATTCAGCCTCGTTTAGGTCGAACCTTAAATCAGTTACACTCCTTAGCTTCATTTAAGTCAAACCAGCAATTCGCTACTAAAATGACGTTCATCGTCTCAATTAAGTCATCCCTTGAATACAAGACCCCATTTACCCTGATTTGGAAAACACATCATCTCAAGTATCCCTCCTCAGCTTCAGTTAAGTCAAAGAATGTATAAACTATCCTCCTCAGAGTGACTTAAGTCAATCCCTGTATTAGTCACCCTCTTTAGTTGAATGTAAAACAAGAATGAAATCAGCAATCCTCCTTAGCCTCAATTATGTAAAACTTGTTTTCAGCTACTCGTACGTTAAAATTTGAACCAACTCGCCTCCTTACCGTTAATCACTCTCCTTACCCACATGGATAGTATAGACACAAGCTGACACATACACTTCCCCATCATCATCAATGGTTAAACAGTGGTATAAAGTAGCAGATATTCTTCTTTCCTAGTGTTTGTTTTATCACAATCATTACCTTCATAATAAATAGTACATCTCATTAAAGTATCATATTTTCTTGTCCACTATTATTTTATGTTATCAAAGAAATATCAGTCCAAACAACGGATAATTTTACCAGTTGGAAACCTCTAGAAAACTTTTATTTACTTCTACCGGGTCCAGCATCTGTCTTTAATATTTGAAGTGTGATGACGTCATCAACTTTAATTTCTACTAATGGATCTTTAACTACATATTGCTCTTCTCATAATTTATACAAAACTAAAAAAATGATAGAATTTAAAATGAGAACCAAGCTAAATAATTTATCTTGTGAAATTACTTTCATCATGTTATTCAGTCCCTGGTAGAATGGGCTATTTCCGTGTGTACATTTACATAACCGATAAGTTGATTCTATGTTTAAAAAGATTTAACTGTACCTTATTAATAAAACGTCAGGCTCATGAGGATCAAGTAACTGTTACATGAGATAAATTTATGCTGTAATTAGGTAGATTGGTATATATATTTCAATAAATTATTGAAAGCTTCTCCATCTTTACAATCCAAATAGGAAATATAACTCACATATATGTAAATGACTTTCTCAACACCTAAACATATGCAACTAATAATGGATATAGAGCCGTTATGTTTCTTTTAACAATCATTTCTTGTGTTATAATACCACTTTATTGACGTGGTTCGCGGGCTTTACCATTACTTTAAAGAATCAGTTCTTGGGTTATAATACCACGTTAGCGACGTGGTTCACGGGCTTTACTTTTACATTAAAGAATCATTTTTTGGGTTATAATACCACTTTAGCTACGTTGTTCGCGGGCTTTACCATTGCTTTAAAAAATCAGTTCTTGAGCTCTAATACCACTTTAGTGACGTGGTTCACGGGCTTTACCATTACTTTTAAAGAATCATTTCTTTAGTTATAATACCACTTTAGTGACGTGGTTTGCGGGCTTAACTACTACTTTAAAGATTAGGTTTGCAGGCTAAATAAATTCAACCGATAAAACTACAATTGATGAAACGTTGAGCAGCGCCTTTATTAAACGTGTTCTTCTTATTCTTGTGTTTCTTGAAAAGATTGCCCTGGTAACTTTAAAATTATTCTTCGTGTATTCACATATTTTAAAAACTTAAACACTTGTCAATGATATGTCATCCATTGTTTAGGCAAAGGTGAAAATTGTTTCAATCAAAACGAGAGAAGTCAACCGGAATGTTTTGATATTATATTATGTCCATGCCGTACCTTGGCTTATCTTCCTTGCATAGTTAAATCATAAACGACATTGAAATGAAAGGAATTCCCACACAGAGAGAACGATTGATCTTCACCCGTACTTCTTTGTAGTTTAAAATATATTGATTGACAGGTCTTTTATCCATTCAATATTTGTTTTTAGAGTTATTGAGTCATAATAGAAATTTAGCGTATATCTGTGTTTCGTTCACATTAGAAAATGCAGGTATACTTGTTTTTAGTCTGAAAAGTGTGTCTTTTTGAAATATAATCTCTAAATTATGAAGCTAATCTGTCATGGCGATGTCTCCTGTTGTTTATGAGCAATAGCACACTTTTAACATTGACATAGCAAAATCTTATATTTAAAAACAAAATTGTGTAATAAGAGGAATGCAAACAAATGTTTTAATTATTCCTCGCATCCATGATTTATTTCCAAAATAATTTTTATGTATACAATATTCTTCGCCACATATCCATGGCGTATTTAAATTATCTTTTCAGTGCATAAATCATTATTTGCTACATATCAATGTCACATTTTCAAGTCCTTTTTATAGGCAACTTTTCGCCCAGTGTTTGTAAATATAGTTTCCATATATTCTGCAATACAACAAAAGCAACAACAAAACTAGTTAGGCTATTTAAATTAATTTAATGAAACAAACGAAAATGTAACGGATGCTTACGTTATTTATGGAGCACTTAAACGACACATTCCTTTTGACAAGGTCTTTAAAGATTAAATAAATAAAAATTGCATCAAACATCAGAACGTGTTCTACTGCAATCAAATTAGAAATACAGAGAGATTTTAAAATACAACATAGACACTAACGCAGAAAATTGTATAGAATATATTAGAGAACTGCTTTGTTAAGCTTAGTATAAATCTAACACAAACATTTGTCTCGTCTAACTACAAATGTGTATGTTCTTCAATAATAGACATTTTTGAGAATTAAAATATTTTTCTTGTAAATAAATTAAACTGATTAATAGAAAAAAGACATAAAAGTTGAACACTTTTTAAAATGTAAATTGTATACAAAAGCCGAATCGACGATGATAAATTCATATTTCCTCGTGTTTGCATTTTCGATTTGTATATTTCATTTGCGTTTTCGGTTTTTCAGCTGTAACTATTTCAATCGAAGCCAGTGACTAGATTGTATAACTTTGAAACTTAAGTATCTATACAGCGTTTTTTTGTTGTTTCTTACACAATTAATTCGGAATATGTGTTTAGTTGCAAACAGAAAAATAAATAACTGTTTAAGTGTAACAGTAACTGCCTATATATTTGGACATGACTATCTATGCATATCTGACAAGAAAACATTTAAATATATTGGCTGACTAACGAATTAACAAAACTTTTTAAGGATTTAAGAAACGGGGCTTGGTGACCCGAATCCTATAAACCTGTGTGTCCTGTTTATTTCTTTATTCATATTTTTATTTATTGTCAAGGGTTAACATTCTGTAACCAGATTCAGCTTGTCATTTTTTTGATTATGGCAGGGTGGCAAAGCACATTGTCAACGCGATAAACCACCTCGAATTTAATTACGCTGAACTTGATATTAGCTAATGGTTGATTCATGGGACGCACGTACTTATCGTTCAGAGTTATTTTGCATGAATTTGCAGTTATGGGCTGAATTGACTCTTTTACACGAACCACAAAGCGTAATCATACTATAGATCAGTGTTGAAAACCATGTTATACAGATCAAAGGGAGACACTCTCCATTTGATAATGTTATTACGATATATCAGATTCTAGGATACATTGTAAAAAGCTAAAATGTAATATTATTACTATTTTAGGTATGTTGATCGGTTGTAGGCAGAATCGTTACTATCATGCTCATGTTGTGGGCAGTTGACAGTGTTGTGTGCAGGTATGAAACTGCCCGCAACCCACGTCATATTTATCTCCACTGAACTACTGTGATTGTATCATCGTTTTTTAAAAATGGTACCAGCACGGTTAGACATTATATACCCAACATTACATGCCTACTACTTTTGCTACGCGTTTGCTCACTAATGTTTTATAATTGTAAATACCATTCCATGTACAATTCTCAGACATATACATCAATATATGCTTGCACAAAACATGACATCTGTAGCTGATAAAGTTATACAATCATTTAAAAATACACAATCATATGACCTTGCGTATGTTTGCCTGATAGCTATGCTCAAAACTAGATTTTATCAATTATCTTTTTTAACTTCCGGTAAGAAAGCTTCAAAGTATATATATTTACGTTATTAACGTTGCCCTCAAATCAAATATCCAGTGCCAGTTCTAAAATTGTACTAATCTTCATTGATTTTTTCCGACCACTATCGTCAGTTTGTTAACACATACATAAATATACATATTTTCAAATACGCGCACACACATACGCACAGATGAATAATCACATAACACATAATATTATCCGCCATTGCGGTGATGGTAACAAAACATTTATCTATCCTGTAAGAATAAGCGTATGAACAAAATTTGACTTGATGAAGTTAGAATATAGAGGAACAACGATCAATTATGACATCAAATATAAATTTTTCCAATCTTCAAGTAAAATGTCTAGTTTTGAGAAAGAGAAACTGCTTAAACATTACGAAAGTACTATTAAATGCTATCAAAACTAGAAGAATTCGATCATTTGAGTATTCAACATATTTGTTCAATCCCATATATATTGATTTCATGCATGTGGCTGTGAAAAAATCGAACAAAAGAATTTGAGATCAAGGCATTGAAAGTATTTCAATTTCGTACGTAAACATATTCTTGTATGATTCGACAAGGTATTATAAATACAGGCTTCTTCTGAGTTGAAAGCCGTCTATAAACTTGAATGGAATAAATGTTATTGTCAAAAGGGGACATAGTTTGCAATGAAAATATGAAGGAAAATATTAATTATAAGCTATTCTATGCAAACTTGATTGAACTGGTCAGAGTAAACATGCAGGCTAGATGTGAAACGCAGTGGAGCGTTATTGTGTAAGATACAAGGTCTATTCAGTATTTTTGGAATTGATAAGTATTTGCACTTGCGCTGAAATATCGTGTGCAAGCAGTGCCGTGTTTACCTATGTTTACCGTAACCAAAGGCAGTATATAACAAAGGAACTAAATACTTGAATCAGCCTATTTTTATAATTACTAATTTACTTTTGGTGAGTGGTGCTAATGTTAAACAAGTGCTTCCTTTTAGCAGTAGAGACAAGTTTGTTAGCTTATCGTACTGTTCGCAACATTATGACGACAAAAAACGTAAGCTTTAAGACCAGATGTTAGTCCATGCACGTACCGAGAAGCGTTGCATGATCATCTTCGTAAGCCATGTAAGTTAAATGGACGCTTTTATAGTTACTTTACAATCCTAGTTGTCATTTCAGCAAGAGACGGCCCATTTCATCATGTGAAATAGTGTCATAGATTTTCATCCTGTCATGTTTTCCTACTCCTCTAAAGTATGCAAACTATTGACTGGTACTCCAGATTTCCTCCAGTCCATCAGCATCTACATCCATTCTCAACTTTTCTCATCTTCCTGTGACTCGGGAACAACTGCAATAGGATATTTCTTTCTGTCTCCTACAACTCTTCTGGTACCTAAAAATAAGACGCCAGTCACGAATTCCTATGGCCACGCTACAAAGACTGGATTGCCACCACATTGTCGTAACCTTAATGACTTTTAAAATTGCGTGACCAAGACTATGAAAGGTATTTTGATCTTATTCAACGATTTGTAGAACAAAAGCAAATATTGTACTGCTAAACTGCAAATACATCTTAAATGAGGGTAAGGTCGGTGGATTATTCACAATAAACTTAATGAGAGTAGTTCATTGAAGATTTTTCTTAGGTGTAGATAGGGAGGATATATTTATATATATAAATATATATATATATATATATATATATATATATATATAGGTGTTGAGGTATCCGTTACGATCTTAAAGAAGAACAATGCTTAGGTCTGCAACAGACTGTTTGACATTGTTATCAAAACAAACTGAAGCAACTAGTTCAATTTGAGTTGAGTGAACTACCTCCATTATTACGTAAAAGTAATATGATTTAAATTTTCTCTAAATTGTATTAAAAGTAATGTAATGTTCTACTAAAATATATTTAAATTAATTTAATTTTTTACTATGTCACAACCACATACTATTATAAAAAAGATTCTTCCTTTCTTAATTAAGGCAAAACTCTATTGTTTAAGATATTAGTGTTAGAAGAACAGGGTTGTTACTCTAAAACAATCATCAAATACGAACAGTTACTTGATTGTTTGCTTACGTGATCCGGTAAAGTAAACTGATATGCCTACTAGACATTTTGTAACTAGATTTGTTGTTTATCCAACAAGTAAGATTGTCTACATATAAACATAAGAGGCTCAGCATGTACAATTGAAGGAGAAATAGTCAGAGATTTAGCATTTAGATTAACTAGTAGTCCATTTCAATTAGTTGATACTAGCAGTATACAAACAAATTGTTCGTTTCAATTAGTTGATATCAGCAGTACAAATATAGCACTAAGTAGAAATCATAAGCACATGAGGCAATCACAGAAGGAATTATCTTGAATCTTGTAGTCAGCAAGAGTACACTCGGTATGTTCTGAAAGACATGGACAAATAAATACCAGAGATACCTAGTGATTAATTAAGAAGGCTGATGTAGCAAACTGACAATCTAATGGCGTACTAAGACCCATTCAGTATTTTGTAAATACAATGAAGCGTCACTTTGAGATTCTGGCGAAACACATGAGCTGGGCGTATGACCATATTTGACTTTGTCCTAAGAGACTATATATGATAGCCATGATGTTGGAGCGAACCAGTCCGTTTCGTCAGAACTCAAAGGACAGTTGTATCATTATAGGTAAGATACTGTCTGTGGAAAATTTTCTATACAGTAGTTTGACTTTTAGTGTTAAGATATTAACCTAACATTGGATTATTTTAATTATTAATTAATTATTTCTTTACTATTATTTGATATAATGTAGTGTAAAGTGTAATTGTTTCAAAATTTATATCGAATTATAATTATATTCTTAATTATAGTAAAATACGACGTTCGCTACCAACGTTATACTCAGTAATAGTTAATTCCGAAATAAAATACTCCTATAGATCTATATATATATATATATATATATATATATATATATATATATATATATATATATATATATATATATATATATATATATATATATATATATATTGTCTGTAGTTTAATATGTTGGCATCTTATAATCACTTCAGTACAATATATTTCTAGAAAATGATTGCGGTATTCGTCTGAAATATTGAATTTTATATTCTTGAGATAGCTTGAATTTATTAGAACTTTAACTATTTGTATTATATTATAAAAGGCAGCAAACATAATAAATATATAATGTTGGTAAGTGATGGAATATCGTAGTTATAAATGTATTTTTATATTTGTAACTACGTTTATGAACATTGAATGTAACTTTATATACTGAGCATTTCAATAAAACAGCCCGTTTGGTCGGAAATCAAAGGAGCATTGTATCATTGCAGCATCAGTCCCTCTCGCGTTGCCATATTCCCCAAGTTTTAGCCGTATCTACACCGTTAATAGTGAAACCTCTTTTAAGATCCTGAACACACACACTCTCTCTCTCTCTCTCTCTCTCTCTCTCTCTCTCTCTCTCTCTCTCTCTCTCTCTCTCTCTCTCTCTCTCTCTCTCTACCTCTCTTTCTCTCTCTCTCTCTCTCTCTCTCTCTCTCTCTCTCTCTCTCTCTCTCTCTCTCTCTCTCTCTCTCTCTCTCTCTCTCTTTCAGAAGGTTATGACAAAATACACATTTCATTACATGTGGTGGACGAATATAATGGATAAAGGTGTCACTTCGCATAATTATGATCCACGAGAGACACTCGCACCGAATCTTTGCAACAAGCATACTTCATACAGCATATTTATGCATTTGTCTTGTGTAACAAGATTACCGGGTGTGATTTCCATATTGAAAACAGAATACTTTAGATGATGATATAAATACAATGTTAAAAAAATGAAATGATTATGTTTGTATATATAATCGAAATATTGTATGAATTAACATAAGAACGCACAACTGTTATAACGAAAAATAAAAATAAATTACTTTACAAAATACAAAGACAAGGGGTGAATGATTCACAGTGATTACGCAATACAAAGACGGATATAGTTTAGTCAGCTAGCAAACAAGGTGGAATTTTACTTATATAGTAAAATTGATTCACTGAGATAGTGAACATATGCAAACAAAACAAATGGAAATATATACAACTTATATTTACAGTCCCTAAAGATCCAGTTTGTTCTACGAGCCCCACAATTAACTCACGGCTACAAGATTATATGTACGAAGCTATACTCCGTTGCCAGCACATTTTATTTCAGCTCCACGGCTACTACAGTTCCGCGTCACAGCTACTACGGTTAAAATTCTTTTCAGCATGCACAACGTCCACCTCAATCGCTCCGATAACGTGGAACGCTCGGGTCGCTCTAACTAGTCTGAACATTTCATAAAGCTCTTTGCAGCTCTGCACATTCCTGACGCTACAGACACTCTATAGACTCCGGACACTCGATACACTGGACAGCTAAAAACATACCCAAGATCGTGTATAATTCATGACACGGGCAAAGAGGTATGTTTGAATATGTTCCTGTTACAAGGCAGCTAAAAAAATCAGTATGTGCCTTATGCATGAATAAGGTTCATTAGTACTGTACTATAACAACTTAGCATACTTTTCATCGCCCCTCAACCATCTCGATTTTCAGATATTTACCTCTGTAGCAAACATACGTGAGCCAAGTCAGCTATTAATTTGCAGCCCAAGTTATTCATTTCATCTCCAATATTAGTCTAAATCTGACAAGCAGTGAACAACAAATCAACCGATTTCCAAGCCTAACCGATTTCCAAGCCTAAAATGTGCACGTATAATTTACATGAAGCTGGTACACACAGAACATGTGTGAAACTATGTACATGTAAGACTTACATTAAGCTGGTACACACACAGAACTTGTGTGAAACCATACATGTTTATAACTTGCATTAAGTTGGTACACAAAACTTCTGTGAAGCGGTGCACATGTATTGCTTATATTTCACATAGCTATAGGCCGACCATTGTTCATAATAAAAAAATGAGTTGATAGCAATGACTTTAATATTCAGGTCCTGAATAAGTAAATGAAGTATTATTCAGCTGTAAATTTGCTGATGTAGATAATATGTTTAGTGTTGGCTTCTTAAAGGTAATGTGTGCTTTTGATGTTCCCTCTTGATGGAAATACATTTCTATATATGGTTTTTAAATAACTGAAGCCATTGATGAGTTACTTTAAATGTTAATTATTACAATCAAGTTCTTCTCAAATTGCACCCACACAATATTTGTTAAACCGTGTGCATGTATACATTACATGAAGCTAGCATACAGAACTTGTGTGAAACCATGCATGAGTATGACTGACTGTTTCATGAAGTTGGTATATAATGAATACAATTAAAATAAAGGGAGATAAGACCACATTGACTAAATTATGTAATCTTAAAATTGACCTGCGTGTATAGTTTGCATGTATAGTATATATTTTTATTATCTTTTTCATTATATTATGTACATATTGGAAGCTGACTTTATTAGATCTGCATTCAGAGAGTGGTTGTGTTTTGCATAAGATAAATTTTTCTTGAAATTCCTATATCTAGAATTTAATATCATTCTATTTTATAATAATGAAATCATGTGTTTAATTTGTGGATGTATATTGTGTAACAGTAAACATAATAATGAATGTGTTTAATTATGGGCTTGCAACAGTATATCAGTTTCATAAAGTCGATCAACCATAGACATTTGTCTTCAGTGCTTTTGCACAATGGAAACATTCTTCCATCTATTCCAGTAGCGTATGCTGTCCACATGAAAGAGACATACTATAACTTAAGGCAGCTACTGAATTCCATTGAGTATAACAAGTACAGCTGGCACCTCTGTGGTGATTTGAAGGTAGTTGCCCTTTTAATGGGACTGCAGCAAGGATATACAAAATACATGTGTTTCTTATGCGAGTGGGATAGCCGAGCAAGGGAAATGCACTACATGAGGAAGGAATGGACTCACAGGCAGAATGTAGCCATTGGAGAGAAGAATATCCAACACCCAGCTCTGTTGAGGCTCAGAAAATCTTGCTACCACGCCTTCACATCAAACTAGGTTTGATGAAAAACTTCGTGAAAGCCATTGACCGGACTTTGCCAGCATTCCGATACCTGTATGAAAAATTCCCTCCACTCAGCGAAGCAAAGATTAAAGAGGGAGTTTTTGTGGGTCCTCTGATTCGAGAGCTTTTCAAAGATGACCGGTTCAACAACTTGCTGGAAGGTGACGCGAAACAAGCATGGAATGCTTTTCGCCTAGTTTCTACAAACTTCCTCGGAAATGTTAGGGCAGAAAACTATAAGGAACTAGTAGAAGACATGTTGATGAAGTATAAGAAACTTGGCTGCAATATGTCTCTAAAGATTCACTTCCTTCATTCCCATTTAGATTTCTTTCCTAGCAACTGTGGTATTGTTAGTGATGAACACGGCGAACGTTTTCATCAAGATATCGCAACAATGGAACAAAGATACCAGGGAAAATGGTCCACTACAATGGTGGCTGACTACTGCTGGACACTCCTCAGAGATGCTCCCGAACAGCTGTACAAGAGACAGGCGAAGAAACCTAAGATGTAGTCAATGACTTGATTTTTTATAGGTAGGCTATTACAGTTGACCTTTTACTATTGGAATGCATTTCGTTATGTAAACATTAATTTCTTGCAGATTACAAAAAAAACTAGAGCCAATTTTGCAATTTGACTGTCATATTCGTGTTCAGCACATACAAATTGATAAGGATTGACTAATTTTATTTCAGTAACATGACTTTTGTAAAACTTTGTTGTCCAGTGTTTTTTAAAAAGTAACATGTTTATTTCGTTAATTTAATGCATATCGATAAAGAAGATTATTTATTTACATTTTGTCCTAGAGAGCAAAGATATAGCTGTATAAGAAACAAAAATGAAAATTTGCTCTCAGCAACTCAACTGAATTTAATCGATTATTGTTTATGTGAAATTGACTATCAGCTATAAAATTCAGACTGATTCATTTCACTAATTGCACTGGTACACACATATTTAACTTAAATGAAGCTGGTAAAAAAAAACGTGTGGGAAACAATGCCCATGATAACACACAAAATGTAATGAAACTGCATATGTATAACTTACCTGAACGAGGAAGAACTAAAGGACCATTATTGATATTTATACAATGGGGCTATATAGGAGATTATTAGATATACAAGAATCTCGGCTTCTACATCATGTTACTCTATATTTAAACATGTTTATAGCCTATAGCTTGAATTTTATAACTTACAATATAGTTCATATAATTTGCATTACATAATTGTTAAAAGGCATTTCTTATGATGGAATATAAAATCCAAGAATCACTGAAATATTCTCTGAGTAACGTTTTCACCAAGCAAATGACTCATTCAGAATTTACAAAGAATAATTCACTGATTTCAAGAGATGGAACTGATTAATGTGTCATTGACTAGTTGTTAGATATTTTTGGAAATAGAGTTATTAATAAAATGTATTTCCCAAATGATTACTTTTCTTTAATAGCTATTTAACCCCTTTGTTGTTCTTTTATTAATATTGGCCATTATCATGTATAAAAATATATCAATTAAGATACTGTTTGATTCTGATGTTAACTGTACATTTTGATGTAATGATTGCAATAAATTTATTAACTTATTGCTCATTTGTTATTGTTATCATTTTTCTCTTTTATCTGGATTTCTTGTATCTTTCCTGGAACAGTCCCATTAAGCAACTCTCTCTGGCTGACCTAACTATACCATCTGTCCTTAAGTTAAATGATGTGGATAAACTATTTAAAGTATGTAAACATTTGGCAAAAAGCTTGCAGTTTAGTTTGGATTTAATATCTATAAAGTCAGACTTTCAATGCCTTTTATTTTTGTAAAGACAACTCAACTGCTTTTATAATCTTTACAGAGACTAAATATGAATTTTCATCTTTTTGCTATGTAAAGATATTATAAAGGTGATACTGATACATTTTAATCTTTACTTGTATTTAAATATAACTTAAATATTTGTAAAGGCAACCTTGCATACAGTGTAAAATGAGAACGACGTGTAATTACGTTTGTAGTTATGCGATATCAGGCAATACAATGAATAATACATATTTCAGCTCCCGTCACAAAATCAAAGATATACAACTTGGATGGAAAGATATAATACAGGTATCTAACGTATCGATACGACACTGACGTCAATCGAATTGATGAGACAGACGTTAACGGATCGATACGACACATACGTTGAACTGATCGATACAGCAGATACATGAAATAGACAATATGTCAAAAGAATCGATGCGACACAGACGTCAAATGGATCGATACGAGACATGTTTCTCATAGATTATTACAGACAGACATCAAACTTTCAAATGAATTCAATACATTTAGCCACCATATTAATGTTATTATAATTAGCACATACATGATTCCCTGTTAATTATTGATAAACAGGGAACGTATTTCCTCTTGAAGCGAAGGAATGACATTGGTACATCAAAATATATTATTCCAAATGCTTTCGTTTCAATTCGATTTATTCTTATTCTCACAACTAACACTAAGCACGTTGGACGGCTCACGTAATTCTGCAATGATGCATTGTCTAGTGGTGTGTTGAAAGTGGAAACGACCGATTTTGGTTAATAGACCAATTTACAATTTTGCATGCTCAAACACGTAATATATCCGGACACTACAAATATGCAAACCAAGTGTGTTGCCACTGTGCTATCCATGTCATATTTATTTATGCCAAATGTAATTATATTCTATGGTTAAAAACAAATAATTACATTCACGAAACAGCATCTCTTAAACCAACGAGGTTCCAGTTTTAATGTCAATATTATGCAAGAGAGGTTCCAATCTTAAAATTTTTATTAAGACATAGAGGTTGCACAATTTGTGTAATTATTAAGTTAGAGAGGTTCCCAACTTAATGTCAATATTAAGCAACAGAGGATCAAAGCCTTATGCCGTTATTAAGCCAGAGAGGATCCAACCTTAATGTCATTATTAAGACAGAGAGGTTTAAAACTTTGTCATTATGAAACCAATGAGGTTCAAACCTTAATGTTAAAATTAGGCAAGAGAGATTCCAATAGTTATGCAATTATCAGGATAAAGAGGTTCCAACCTAAATGTCATTATTAAACCAGAAAGGCTCCGACCTTAATGTCATTATTAAAGCAGAGATGTTTCAACCTTAATGTCATTATTATAGCAGAGATGGTTCAACCTTAATGTCATTATTAAACAAGAGAGGCTCCAATCTTATTCTCATTTTTATACCAGAGAGAGGTTTCAATCTTTATGACTTTGTTTGGCGAGAAAAGTTCCAACGTTAATTGTATTATTAAGACAGACAGGTTCGAACCTTAATATCCAGATTATGCCAGATTGCTTCCAACCTTATTGTCATTATTAAGCCAGAAAGGTTCCGACCTTAAGGTCAATATTAAAGCAGGGAGGTTTTAACCTTAATGTCATTATTAAACGAGAGAGGTTCCAATCTTAATATTATTATTATTATACGAATGAAAGGTTTCACCATTTATGTCATTGTTTGGCCAGAAACGTTCCAACGTTAGTTTTATTACGAAAACAGAGATG